>MU228112.1:292463-328640 GCA_018584345.1 Thuja plicata
CGCCCCCCCCCCCCCCCCCCCCCCCCTCTCAGTGTTTCTAAAAATTGGTATCAGAGCTCTGGTCCTCTGAAATAAAGTTTAACCACTTGAGGAGATCATGGACTCAACAGAAGCAAAACATTTGAAAAAGAATCTTGAAGGAGATCTTTGAGATCTTGATAGATTTGAAAAATAAAATGAAGAACTTAGACTAAAATTTGATGGCTCACAAATGCTTATCAAGAAATTAAGAAAAGATTTGAAAGATTATTCTAGAAGTGATTTAGGGAAAATGATAAAAAAGATCAATGAAGAGAATATGTCTCTAAAAGATAAAATTGAAAATCTGGATGAACAGCTCACAGAAAGCCAAATTGCTATTGAAGAAAAGATCAAACAAAGAAAACAACTAGATGATTAACTCTTGAAAGCAAACATGAAAGTCCTCGAATTGGAAAACATAAAGAAGAAGTTGGAATCTGAATTAACAAAAGCAAAGGATAAGATTGATAAACTTCACACAAGTTCTGATTCACTTCAATCTCAGCTTAATGCACGAAAGAAAAAAGGTGACACTACTAGTCTTGGATACAGTGTAGCACAAATTGAAATAAACTCGTTTCAAGAAAGAAAGAAAGCAGATGAAGCATCTTTAGAAGCAAAGAAAGTTGAAAATGTTGTAGAGATTAAAACAGATCCACCTAAAGGGGAAATCAAGCAAGTTAATAGAACTTGTTATGCATGTAACAAACATGGTCATTTGGAAAGAGATTGCAAATAGGTAAGACCTTTCAATGGTTACTATTTCTCCTGTAATAAATTTGGTCACAAGGCTATACATTGAAGAACAAATCAAAGAAATCAGTCACAGCATAATCAAAGAAGAATGAATCAAAACAATCAGAGAAATCAACCTCAAAGAAATTTGCAGAACACTACATGTCAGATATGTAACTACAATGGTCACACATCAAAGAAATGTAGCATGATGAACAAGAACATCAGACCTCCTATCATTTGTCATGCTTGTGGAAAGGCTGGACACGTCTCAAGGTTTTGTAGATCCAGAACTCAAAAGCAAGAGGATCCTAAGAAATCACTATTTAAAGAAGAAGGAGAAGTCAAGTTTGTTCAAGAAAAAGAAGATTCAAGAAAAATTTGGGTTGAAGTAAAGAAGGACAATGATGTGGACAAAGTAGTTTATGTATCCATAGTGGACGTACCCTCTACTTCTTCTTGAATAGACCTTCTTGGTCTTAGGGGGATCTACTCTAGCTCAGGACCCCTACGCAGCTGGTATACTCACCTCTGAGTGTCCACCTATGGATTCATGATTATAAGCACATAATATTGTAGTATGCATACACACATTGTCTCAAATGCATCGGGATCAAAGTTTCAAATTATCAAAGTAATTTGTGTACGATTGAAAACATTAAATGTAGTAGCTTTTATAAAACAATGTAAATGTTTGATCTTCTTCACACTTGCATTTGAGATGATAGAATTTTGAGAACACTGGAGCACTGAGCAACAAAGCATGGAAGCATAACGAATTTGGTAGTCAAAGCATGATTAAGATGTTTGGAATGGAACCCTAGCAGTCGCGCCATTTTGAAATTTTGTGAAACCCTACTTAAGAAAGTTCCAAGTAAGTATAGCGACTCCAGTAGTATTTGATATTGCAGAGAGGAAGAGATTTGTATTCAAGAAGCATCCATTTAAATCCACATTGGATGATGTGGAAGGAGCTTTCTCAAAAACCTCATTAGGTGTTGTTAACGTAGAAGATATCTTCGCATACATTTACTGTAAGAAGGAAATAGTAGGAGATATCAGCATAGCCACTCACATGGGATCTATGATGAAACCTAACTATACATTCAAGGATGAGTTTGCACACTTGATTGCTAACCCTATCTTTGAATACTCAAATGTGCATGAGTTTGATGAGCTAGAATGGGTGAAGATTTTTCTAAGAAGAATACATGATGATCTTTATTGGATTGGTGAGGTCCCTATGCACATCACTACAGACCTAATCCATGAGTTAACTAGACTTCCCAAAATGGGACCAGTTCTTCCTACCAACAAAGATGTCAATAAGAAATTTGAACAAGTTTGCCTATCTAGAAGTGACAAGCGTGGGATGAAAGTTGACCCTATCAAAGAAGACGACATAAAAATTCTAACTATGATACTTGGGTATAAGTTTTAGCAAGCAAGTAGGTTGAAAAGTGTCTCTGTAGCAACAATCCTAGCAGCTATCAGAATGGTAAAGGATAACACTCAATCCAACCTATGTGAGATCTTGTGCACTCAATTGATTGACAACATTCGAATCATCAAGCATGAACGGAGCAAGACATTCAGGTTTGGATCTTTGATCATCTACTTGTATTTCCATATTGTTTGAAAGGTTGCAAACCTTTACCTAGATAGGAGAAAAACCACAATGTCTCAGATTTCACTTAAGGCCACTTTAGAGAGCAGTGTAAGGGATACCATGGATATGGATATCAAGACATTTACGATCAAGATGCAGAAAAGGTTCAGATTATCTGAGAAGATAGTTGACAAATATAAAGATACCATATGTTTCATGGTAGAAATAGATTGCACTTGCATGGAGGCAGTTGAACCTACAACCAAATGGATTCATTTTCTTGGTTATGAAGTAGAAGAACATGTATTAGAAGGATATGTACAAGTTCTATTGTCTGCATCCAAAGATCCAAATGAGCCTAGGTGGGGCACTTACAGAGAGAAGACCAATGAAGTGGATACTATCTTACATAGTGCTGATAATAAAATAAAGGCATCAAAGATCACATCCAGCATTCTAAAAGTTCATGGAGTCACTCAAGAAGATCTTGACAAAGCTAGAGAAGTCAAGGTAGCCAAGAACTTGAGAAGACCGAAGAGATCCAAAATAAGAAGAAAGTAGAGAGAACCTCTACACCCTCTACCACTATTGATCTAGACTTATCTCCAAATTCTATACCAAGCAAGAAGACTAGAGGAAGAAAATAGGCACACACAAATTACCCATCCTCAAGGAACACTCAGAGAAAAGAAAGGAATACTCAAGCTCCTCCTGAGGTAGGATTTAGACCTAGTCTAAATGTTTTGAAGAACAGGATGGTAAATGAAGGGAGATTAGATACACTTTCTAAAGTCTATAAAAAGTATCAAGAGATGGATAAAAATGAGATACATTCTATGATCATATCTCATATGATCAAGTTTAAGAAGTCTATTCTTGAACTCAAAATAGTGATACCGGATAAGTTATGGAACATACTGGAGATCATGAAAACACATGCAATTGAGGAAGACATGAGGATAAGAGAAGAAATGTTGGATACTCTTCTCCCTATATGTGCACATGATGAGAAAACCATTCTATTAGATCTGGTGAAGCCTCATCTCAGAACCAAGATAAGGACTTTATAGATTATGAACAAAGAGTATGAGCAGATAGGTAAAGAGACTAAAAAGGCATTTGCATGAGTGTTTATGGATAGACACATGTATCCATCAATGACACCTACTATAAAGGTAACTCCAGCTCCTCCCAAACAGGTTACAGAACCAGTGATTCAGAAAGCACCTATAACAGGTCCACAGGTTTTAGTGCCCACAATGACAATAAATTCTGATACAGATAAAGAATCAGAAGATACTATAGTAGTTGATAATATCAAGATATCCATGATAGCATCTGAAAAAGACATGGACAAAATTTATAAAGCATTTGTAAGCACTAAAGAAATTTGAACTGACGATACATCTGCACAACAAGATGAAGTTCCCTCCAATGATCCAATTGACTTGAATGAAGAAAAAGGTGATGATACACCAATCAAAGAGATACCAGTAAAGATTGAATTTATGGATACCAGTCAGACTACTATATTCTCACCATCCACTCAATGATCTACTTCATTGTTGTCAAGGTTAACTCCTAATTCAGCAAGTCTGTATGCTTGGGGAGAAGAAGACCTAATCAAGATTAGTTTTCTAGCTATGGAAAAACCAAAAGAGAAACAAGTGATGAGGAACCCTCAGTTTTTGGAATCAGTGAACATTCTGAATGATTGAGTGCCTGTAGACAATAAAGTAGCCAAAGTTCAATCAATTGAAGATGTGGACAACATTCTAACAAACTTCAAATAACATTTTACAAGCCTAGTAGTTTCAGCTACTAAGATTGCACAAGATGAATAAAAAAAGGAGGGATCGAATGAATTGGTAAAGAACTTTACCTTAGACTTGAACTCCTTAAATATTGGGCAATCCATATTGAAATAATTGGCAGCTAAGGGAAAGAAAGTCATAGAAAACTGCATGCATAGAGTGAAGTTCACCTCTAAGCACATTAAAAAGATAGAAGAGGTAGAAATCATGGTGGACAGCATCAAAAAATTTGTTGAGACTTCCACGCAAGACATGAACATATGCAATAATGTCTATCAAGGTTAGTTGGACAAGATTGAGAAGGCTAAGTTGGAAATCAAAAAGATAAGAGTCTGACAAACTCAGTTTACATGGAGTAAGTATGTAGAAGACTTACACATTTTTGCACACCTTTGTAATTAATGTCAAAGGGGGAGTAATATAGAATTTGTATATATGAAGAGCAGTATATGTATATATGTAAAATATGTTATGATATACAGTTATTTTTTGTGTTAAGTCATTTTGAGAAACTTGGCCACATTCCTTTGTTGCCATAAATGACAAAGGGCGAGATTGTTGGAAAATTGACTTCCTGAGGATGCATGAATCATTTTTTGTTGTCATCATTGCAACAAATTCATACTAAGTTTCTGTCAGAGATAACTCAAAAGGAAAAAAGAATAAGTATGAAAATAGGGCAGACAAAGATAATTAGCGATCAGCACATCAGCGCACGTGAGAGAGATCAAGTCAGCATATGTGCATTCAGATATATGTTCTATGACATGTGTACATACTACATCCAGACACACATAGTATGAAATAATAGTACAGAGAAGTTACAGATAAATCAGTAGACCAGGAGTCCAGAAGATAGAGCATGGAAGCCGACTAGTGTTTTGATCAGCGTGAATTATTTTGTTATGTAATGGCTGAGTGCCTTTGATTATATTTTTTTAATGATGTAATTATCATTTTTGTAAACATGCTTGCGCTGAATTGTTTGGAAGCATTATGTATTTTGTTTTAGGGATGACTAGAGTCTTGTTTTGGGTCGCGCCTATTCGGATATGAACATATAAGTTTGTAATGTAAAGTTATGTTACCAGTGTTGATTATTATGTAAGAGGAAGATATAGAAGAGTATTATGATGAAGTTAGTATATGATATAGCTCTTTAAGAGAGTAAGATCATTTGCACATACATGGAACTGATCAGATAACGGTGTCATCACAGCAGTTCACTTTTGATATAGTGTATATCAAATTTCAGAAGGTTGTAGCCTTCATCCTATTGGGTAGTGAGCCTAGGTAGTGATCCATATACATTTAACAGGGTTTTGTAAAAGACTCCTAATAGGGTCAGACCTTTAACCAGGTCATTGTACTCATATTGTAAAGACTACCTCTAATAGGGCAAAGGAACTTTAATAGGTTCATTATACTAGTACAATATTTATGGGTACTAATTCCCACCAGGGTTTTCCTTTGATTAAGGTTTCCCCATAATCATATCATGTGTTATGAGTTCTTATGTTAAGCTTCATTAAATGAATATTTGATTTATGTTTAAGTTGCTAAAAATATTATTACAAACAAACACTGATTCACCCCCTCCCCTGTGAGTGTTTCTAACAAGTGTTCGATCTTCTTCACATTTGCATTTGAGATCACAAAATTTGGAGAGCATTGGAGCACTAAGAAACAAAGAACAAAAGCATAAAAAGTTTGGTGGTTAAGAAGCACAGTTAAGAATTTGGAATAGAACCCTAGTAGTCGTGCCATTTTGGATTTTTGTGAAACCCTATTTAATCAATCATCAAGTGAGTATGGCGACTCCAGTTGTATTTGATGTTGCTAAGAGGAAGATATTTTTATTTAAGAGGCATCCATTTTAATCCATACTGGATGATGTGGAAGGAGATTTCTCCAAAACTCTGGTAGGTGTCATTCACGTAGAAGACATTCATGCGTACATTTATTGTAAAAAGGAAATAGTTAGAGATAATACTATAGCCACTCTCATGGCTTCAATGATGAAACTAGACTATTCATTCAATGATGAATACACACACCTCATAGACAACACTATCTTTGAGTTTTCAAATGCACAGGAATTCTATGAACCAGAATGGGTTAAAATCTTGTTGAGCAGGATTCATCATGACCTCTATTGGATTGGTAAAGTTCCCATCCATATTACTACAGACCTAATCCATAACATGACTGGACTTCCTAATACTGGACCAGTTCTTCCTACTAGCAATGATGTGAAGAAACACGTTGAGCAAGCATGCCTATCCAAAAGTGACAGGCGTGGTATGACAGTTGATCCTATCAAGGAAGAAGACATAAAGCTTCTAACTATGATCCTTGGTTACAAGTTCTAGAAAGCAAGTAGATTGAATAGTGTCTCTATAGAAATTGTTCTAGCAGCTATCAGAATGGTGAAGGATAACACTTAGTACAATCTATGTGAGATATTGCATGCTCAATTGATTGACAACATTTGAGTTATCAAGCATGACAAGAGAAATACATTCAAGTTTGGCTCTTTGATCATCTGTCTATACTTCGATATTGTTGGTAAGGTTGCAAATCAACCACCTTCTATACCAAGCAAGAAGTCTAGAGGAAGGAAGCAAGCGCCCACAAATCACCCATCCTCAAGGAACACACAAAGCACAACAAGGAACACTCAAGCCCCTCCTGAGGTAGGATTTAGACCTAGTCTAAATGTCTTGAAGAACAAGATTGTTAATGAAGGTAGACTACACACAATTGCTAATGTTTATGAAAAGTATCAAGAGATTGATAAAACTAAGATACATTCTATGATCATCTCTCACATGATTAAGTTTAAGATGTCAGTTCTTGAACTCAAGACAGTGATACCTGATAAGTTATGGAACATACTGGAAATAATGAAGAGACATGCAATTGAGGAAGACATGAGGATAAGAGAAGAAACATTGGAAAATCTTATCCCTATATGCTCACATGATGAGAAGGAAATTCTATTAGATCTGGTGAAGCCTCATCTCAAAACCAAGATAAGGACTCTTTAGATTATGAAAAAAGAGTACGAGCATATAGGAAAAGAAACTGAAAAGGCATTTGCACAAGTGTTTATGGATAGACACATGTATCCATCAATGACATCTACAACTAAGGTAAATACAGCTCCTCCCAAATAGGTTACAGAACCAATGATTCAAAATGCACCTATGACAGGTCCACAGGTTTCAGCACCCTCAGTGTCAATAACTTTTGATACAGCAAAAGACTCAGAAGATACTATAGTGGCTGATAATATCAAAATATCCATGATAGCATCTGACAAAGACATGGACAAAGTTGATAAAGAATTTGTAAGCTTTGAAGAGATGTGCACTGATGATACATCTATACAGTAGGATGAAGTTCCCTCCAATGATGTAATAGACTTGAATAAAGAGAGACACTCAATATGATGAGACACCAATCAAGGAGATACCAGTAAAGATTGAGTGCTTGGATACTAGTCAAAATACTATATTCACTCCATCCACTTTACCATCTACTTCATTGTTGTCAAGGTTAACTCCTGACTCAGCAAGTTTAGATGCATGGGGAGAAGAAGACTTAATAAAGATCAGTGTGCTAGCTATGGAAAAGGCCAAAGAAAAAAAGGTTATGAGGAACCCTCTTTTCTTGGAGTCAGTTAACATTTTGAATGATTTAGTACCTATAGACAAGAAATTAGCCAAGATTCAATCAGTTGAAGATGTCGATAACATCCTAACAAGATTCAAAGAACACCTTATAGATCTAGTAGACTCTGCTACTAGAATTGCTGAAGATGAGTATAAAAATGAGAGATTGAATGAATTGGTAAAGAATTTTACCTTAGACTTAAAATCTCTAAAGATTGGGCAATCTATATTGAAAGAATAGGCAGCCAAAGGTAAGAAAGTTATAGTAAACTGCATGGACAGAGTAAAGTTCACCTCTGAACATATCAAGAAGATAGAAGAGGCAGAGATCATGGTGGACAGTATCAGAAAATCAGTTGAGACATCCTCACAAGACATGAACATATGTAACAATGTCTATCAAGGTTAGTTGGACAAAATTGGAAAGGCTAAGTTGGAGATCAGTAAGATAAGAGTCAGACAAACTCAATTGAGAAATACACTTGCACCCTCTCTAGCAGTTCTGAATGAGAATGTCAAACAGATTGATGCCACCATTATGACATATGATCAAGGTCCTTGCATGGATTTGATGAAGATGGAGAAGCTGACATATGCCTTAGGCACACATCTTCAGACAATTGATGCAATGAACGTATTCTGGCAGAAAGAGATCCAATCTCCTCAGATTGTGTACCTAGATGTTTACATGGATTAAGTATCCAGAAGACTTAAAAGTTTTGTACACCTTTGTCATTAATGTCAAAGGGGGAGTAATAGAGAATGTGTATATATGGGGATCAGTATATGTAAATATTAAAAGATGCTATGATAGATAGTTTTTGTGATTAAGTCATTTTGAGATACTTGGCCACATTCCTTTGTTGCCATAAATGACAAAGGGGGAGATCGTTGGAAAGTTGACTTCCTGAGGATGCAGGACTTTTTTTTTTTTTCATGATGGCAACAAAGTCATACTAAGTTTTTTTCAAAGATAACTTAGAAGACAAAATGACTAAGTATAGAAAAAAGGATAGCACATCAGTGCATGTGCAAGAGACTGAATAAGAGTATGCGCATTCAGATATATGTTCTATGTGAAGTCTACATACTAAGTCTAGACATGCATGGTATGGCATGATAGTATAGAGAATTTACAAACAGATCAGTACACCAGCAGTCCAGAAGATAGAGCATGAAAGTCGACTAAGTGTTTTGATAAGCGTATATTATTTTATTATGTAAAGGCCAACCGCCTATGATAGTATGTTTGTAATGATGTAATTACTAATGTTGTAAACATGCTTAAGCCTAGTAGTTTGGAAGTGTTGTGTATTATGTTTTAGGGCTGACCATAAGTCTGGTTTTGGGTCGCGTCTATTCGGGTATGAGCATATAAGTATGTAATGTAAAGTTATGCTACATGTGTCGAATAATATGCATGAGATATATATAGCAGAGTAGTATGATGAAGTCATTATGAGATAAATCTCTTTAAGAGAATAATAACATTCACACATACATAAAACTGATCAGACAACAGTGTCATTACAACAGTTCACTTTTGATATAGTGTATATCAACTATCAGAAGCTTGTAGCCTTCATCTTATTGGGCAGTGAGCTTAGGCAGTGAGCCATATACCTTTAATAGGGTTTTTGGTGTAGGAGAACCTACTCTAGAACCAACACACAATAATCTCAAGAAGTCCTAAAAGCACTCTAGTTAGTTTAAGTATCTTAGTCAGGCACCTAGACCAAGTTGTAAGGCCTAGTTCCAGGATTGGCACAATTATAAGCCCCTGACTAACTATGGTCAAGAGTGGTCAATGGGACTAGGTTCTAGGATTTAGTCATTTTTCATGTTTTTAAATGTTTTATATCCATGTTGTATTACTTCAGTTCCTAGATTAGAGATAGACCAAGTTTGGTCTCCTAGGAAGCAAAGTTGAACAAAATGTTGTCAAAGTTGCTTAGCAACTTTGACAACTTTTTGCCAAAAGTTGTAATTAAAGCCCCCAATGGTCAGATTGTTTAAAAATTGGTTGTAACCAATGGGGGAAGCCTTTGAATAACCCTTTTAGGGGGGGTGGAAGGAAGAATATGTAACTTGGCATTTCAAATCAATAAAACAAACTAATTTTCTATAGATTTCTAAGGACAGTGCTCTTGTACAGACAGGTAAGGATGTGAGGGCATGAAAAAATTAACCCTAAGGTTGGATCCTTGAGTCTTCTTCCATTTTCAATTAATCTCATGTGTTGATCTACCCTAGATTGTAAGATATCGGGTTTTTAGTAGGACTGCCTTGATTGGAGGCTTAAAACCAGGGGTTCTCATAGGGTTTGATATTTGGACCCAATTCCACGATGAGAATCTGATGCCCCTTGGTGGAATTCAACCTTTGGAAATTTTATTTCAAACTATGTAGGTTAGAGGTGGATTTTTGCAAGGAGTTGGTTTTTCCACAAGGCCCTAGGTGCACATCTCTATGTGTGCACCAATTTGTGACTTAGGACAGTCACTATAGATTTTGGTTGGGGATTCATCAAGACCTCAAATCCTAGATTCTATGTTTTTTTACATGTCCACACATGCCTCCATTCTTATTTTGTGTTTTGGCATAGGAGAAAGAGTACTTGTAGTGCATTTGGGGCCCGAATTAGGCCTTTTAGTTTGGTCTAAAACTTCTGACAGCAGTGTCTTTTATTTACCTCCACTCCTTGGTGCTTTGATATGTTTAGTAAAACCTCAAAGGGTATCAAAATCCATAACCAATTCAATACTTCCTTTTGAAACATTTTGACTTATGTTTAAAAAACCCTCTAGAAAAGGCTACAAGCCAAATCCTTAGGTTGTGAAGCACCTTGGGGTATGGGTTTCTTGTAAATGAAAGAACCCTTGGAACTAAAGAGATAGGACCTAAATAGGCCATGAAAGTGATTTTAGGCCACCCTTGGTCTTATAAGTCATTTCTTTGGGTTTGATTGTCTTTTGGGCTAGAGAGACCTCTTGGTGGATCCTTGGTTTTTGCTGCTTGGAACTTTGGTGAACCTAGTGATTAGGTTACCTTGCATATTTGGGCTGTGATAACCTTCTTCAAGTCCTTTTACTATACCTATGATAGGTATCTAGCATCTTCCCTTTCACCTTGGGTGTTGAGGGATTGACATTTACCATTTGCTCACTGATTGAAGGCTTCTGCTTGCCACTGCTGCATCAAGTGGTATTAGAGCTATGTCTGGTGCTGATAATGAAGATATCCCTACAAGGGTCATAAATAGTGAGTTAGAAAATATGGTGAGAGAGAAAAAGGCTACAAATAAAGCCTTAACCAAGAGACTTCAAGAACTTGAAAAGAAGTTGGATGACAAGGACAAAGATGGGTCTAAAAATGAAGAAGGGAGTGAAGAAGAGGAGGATGATCCTGATCAACATATCCCTGTAGACCAAAGACCTTTCATATATGCCTTGAAATCCATGGGAAGGAGAACCATGGAAGAGAAGATATATTTTTCAGCCTTCAGTGGCAAGATGAATGCTGATCTAGCCTTGGATTGGATAGAGGCTTTGACAACATTCTTTGAATGTGAGGACATCCCTAAAAAATAGAGGGTAAAGGTGGAAAGATCCAAGATAAAGGGGGTAGCCCTAACTTGGTGGAACTTCATCCAAATAGAGAGGGTGAAGAATGGGAAGAACATGATTAATTCATGGAATAGGATGATAGCATGGATCAAAGAGACATATCTACCTAAAGACTATAGGGTACAACTCCATACAAGGAAGCAAAGTTTAAAACAAAAGGACATGGATGTAGGCTCATACACTAAGGAGTTCTTAAAACTATGTATGAAGACCAATATGGCTGAAGATGAGGAAGAAAAATTGGAAGATACATGAATGGATTGAAGGTGTCCATTCAAGAAGAACTAAGCCTACACTGCCCTACCATAGTCAATAAGTGCTATCAAATGGCACTCAAGGTAGAGGAAAAATGGAAGAGAAAACAAGACTTTGGCAAAGGGAAGAGTAATGATAGTGGGAATAACTTTAGAGGCAAAGGAAACTCTTGGAACAAGGGACAAACTAGTGGCAGCAGCAGCAAGACCCCTGACAAAGGAGACAAAGATAATAGTGACTCTAATTAAAGAGGAAACTATAGAGGAAGGAGGCCCTTCAATAGAGGAAGGACAAATTTAGGAAGGGGTAATGGACCATTGAAATGTTACTATTGCAATCAAATGAGACATCATGCAAGAAGATGCCCTGAGAAGAGACACAGCAACAACCAAGGTGAGAGTAGAGCACAACTTGTCCCAGAAGATAAACAACAAGACAATGTTGATGCTAGAGACTTGGAACCAGAGGAAGGAGTATTCTTGATGATGAGGCAGGTCTTCCATTAAGTTCCACAAGCCCAAGAACCTCCAAAAAGGAAAAATCTCTTCAGAACAAAAATCAAATGTCATGGAAAGGTATGCAATCTACTTATAGATTCTAGTTCAACTGAAAATCTCGTATCTTGTGAAATGGTTCAAAAGTTAAACTTCCCTAAAATGCCACACCCTTTCCCCTATCATGTTTCATGGTTAACAAGAGGCCAACAAACTCTAGTAACAGAACAAGCATGGATAGAATTCTCAAATGCATATTTTAAGGACAAAGTTCTTTGTGATGTGGTTCAAATGGATGCCTCACACATCCTTATAGGTAGGCCCTGGAAATTTGATGGAGATGCCATACACCATTGTAGTAAGAATACTTAATCCATCACTAAAGATGGGAAGACCTTTACTATGAAGCACCTACCGGATAACAAATCTGCAAAAGAACCCACTCTGATCATCATGGGAGAGAAGGAGATCTTAAAAACCTTGAAAGAATATGATATTGAGCCATTTGTCTTAATCTCAAAGCCCAAATATAATATTAGATCTGATCAAAAAGAGCCCATACTAAATGAAGCCATAAAACTACTGCAAAAGTATAAAGATGTCACTGTTAGTGACCTGCCCACTAGCCTCCCTCCCATTAGGGACATTAGTCATCAAATAGACCTAATACCAGGATCATCCCTACCTAATAAGACACCATACAAAATGACACCATTGTAGCATGCAGAGATTGCAAAATAGGTCACCAAATTGACGGAAAGAGGACCCATTCAAAGGAGTCTCAGCCCATGTGCAGTACCATCAGTTTTGGTGCCTAAAAAAGATGGTAAATAAAGGTTATGCATGGATAGTAGGGCCCTAAATAAGATCAGAATAAGATATAGGTTCCCCATGCCAAGGATTGAGGACCTATTGGATCAACTAGGAGGTGCTTACTACTTCACCAAGATAGACTTAAAGTCTGGTTACCATCAAATCAGAACCAAACCAGGAGATGAATGGAAAACAACATTCAAGACTACTAAAGGTTTGTTTGAATGGTTAGTAACTCCCTTTGGTTTAAGAAATGCCCCTATCACTTTTATGAGGCTTATGAATGAGATATTCATAGATTTTAATGGAAAATTTGTTTTTGTTTACCTTGGTGACATACTAATATTCAGTCATAGCAAGGAAGACGATCTTGATCATGTGGAATAGGTACTAAGAAGACTCCATCAACACAAGTTGGTAATCAACTTGGAAAAGTGCATGTTTATGAGGAAGGAACTTGTGTTCCTAGGTTTTGTAATCTCAGAAGTTACCCTCAAGATGGACCCTGAGAAGGTAGATGCAATCATTAATTGGCCTCCACCAAAGAATCAAGGGGATGTAAGGAGCTTCCATGGGCTTGCAACATTCTATAGGAAGTTCATCAAAAATTTCAGCCATGTGTGTGCACCAATGCTTCAAACAATCAAAGGAGGAAAGAAGACAAAGTTTGCATTGACAAAGGAAGCTAATGATACATTCCAATACTTGAAGAATAGAGTTGCCCAATACCCTATCTTGGTCCTCTCTGATTTTAATAAGGTCTTCACTGTGGAGACAGATGCAAGCAATTTGGCTATAGGAGCAGTCCTAAGCCAAGAAGGCAAGGCAGTTGATTTCTTCTCAGAGACATTGAATGAAGCCAAAAGAAAGTACTCCACTTATGACCTAGAGCTCTATGCCATGGTCCAAGCCCTCAAGAAATGGAGGCACTATTTGATCCCAAAAGAGTTTGAAGTCTACACTAACAATCATGCATTAAGCTTCCTCAATTCACAAGAAAAACTCTCAGTCATGCATCTCAAGTGGGTAGAGAAATTGCAGGCCTATACCTTCAACATTAAGCATAAAAAGGGTGTAGCAAACAAATTTTCTAATGCCCTTAGTAGAAGGATTTGTCTTATTGAAGAAGTTCAACTACAAAGTGTGGGAGTTGAGTCCCTCAAACACTTGTACCCGGATGACTCTGATTTTACAGGAGTATATCAGATTTGCACAAAAATGGAGGGTAGATATCACACTGATTTTTCTAAATATCTGATTCAGAATGGGCTTCTATTCAAGGGAGCACAATTATGCATACCAAAATGTTCAATGAGAGAAAACATAATCAGGGAAAAGCATTGTGGTGGCCCAGGAGGTCACTTTGGCATTGACAAGATAGCAGACATGGTGAAGAGGAGTTATTTTTGGCCCAAGTTGAACAATGAAGTTAAGAAGTTTATTGAATCCTATATTATTTTCCAATAGGCTAAAGGGATGACAATAAATCAATGGCTTTACTAACCCTTACCAATCCCTTTGAGACCTTGGGAGTCCATATCAATGGATTTTGTAATGGGACTGCCTAAAATCAAGCAAGGATTTGATAGTGTGTTTGTCATAGTGGATAGGTTCATAAAAATGGCCCACTTTGTGCCATGCAAGAGCACCAATGATGCATCTCATATAGCCAATCTCTTCTTCAAAGAAGTAGTTAGAATTCATGGCTTACCTCAGACAATTGTATCAGACAGAGATGTAAAGTTTCAAGGACACTTTTGGAGGACACTCTTCAAGAAGTTGGGAACAAACCTCACCTATAGCTTTGCATATCACCCACAAATGGATGGGCAGACTAAGGTAGTAAACAGGTCCCTAGGAAATTTCCTAAGATGCCTAACCAAGCAATACTCACAAAGTTGGGATACAATACTACCCCAAGTAGATTTTTCCTTCAACGACTCTATAAATAGGTCAACCAGAAAAACTCCATTCCAAGAAGTGTATGGTTTGCACCCCAAGGGACCACTGGATCTCATGGAACTCCCCTCTAATTTCAAAATCATTGCTCAAGGCTAAGAACTGGCAGAGCTCATCACAAAGGTACAACAACAAGTAAAAGAAACATTGCAAAGGTCTAGTTTGAAGTACAAATAAAATTCTGATAAAAGAAGGAGAGAGGTCCATTTCAAAGTGGGAGACAGGGTTTGGGCCTTCCTAAGAAAGGAGAGACTACCTAAGGGTAGATACTCCAAATTAAAAATGAAGAAAGTCAGTCCATGCCACATACTTAACAAAATAGGTGAGAATGCCTATGAGATTTCCCTTCCTCCAAATTCACAAATCTCTCCAATCTTTAATGTTGCAGACCTTACCATCTACAAAGGTACAGCAGATGCAATGAATGAACAAGGTGAGGAAACAAACATCAACAATGAAGACTAAGGAGTGGAGTTAGAAGCAATTTTGGATACAAAGATATTTGTTGGTAAATGGATTTGTCCTTTCTTACTTCTTAGCAATATGACTCTTAGTGCCCAAATTATGAACAATAGCTGATTACAATAGTTGAAAAGCCATTCTCTGATTACTAGCTTTTCTCTGAATTGGTAGGTACAGCTCCCTTTTGAAATGATATGCAATGAATTATGTCTTGATCCTAAAAATAACACAGGTTATGCTCTTAACCTGAGAGCAGATGAGGCAAACAAAATTAAGCCTAAACAGAACTTAGTCCAGGCAAGGAGAGCTTTCTAATCTATAAACCAAGATGTAGAACTCACACATCCTATGAATTCATACACTCAGTATTGACTAATCTACAACAACTACTAATAGAGATACAAATGAAATGATGAAAAATTCTAATGAATCCTTCTCCGAATATCCCACAACACATCCTACTGAGGTTCATTCACATCTTCAAAATAGAGGAATGAAACATCCTTTCCTTCCTACTGCAATTCAAATTAAGAAAAAGAATCATACATTAACACATCCTACTGAGGTTTACTCACATCCTCACCACACAAGAATGAAACATCCTTTCTTTCTTACTGCAACTTAGACTAAGAGAAAGAACCATCTAACTAACTGGAACATAAAATAATTGACATAAAACACCTTCAATTGTCTCTACAACATCAAGCATTCCACACCAAAAATTTTCCAACCTTTCATTAATCTTTCAAATTTATACATATAGAGCCAGGGGATGACCATTACAAAGAAAGCTTAATCAGTTCATCTCCCTCTAAAAGACAGATGGCAAGAAACCACTTCTATCACTACTAATTGCAGGGGAAAAGAAATGGAAAAGAACAGGGGAAGTTAAATCATTTGGACTCCTTTCCTTTTTCCATCTTTGTCCGATAAGCTTTGGCAGCTCTGTAGCTCTATTCGTGCCACTTGTAGAAGCATCAATCAAACTGTGACACTTCAATTTGAATCCTTCATCTTATCTTTAATGACATCTGTCGAGTCTAATCCATTGGGCTACGGAGTCAAATAACTACTTATGTTTTCACATGTTTGATGCTATTCGGTTTTGATTTCAACCTCAAATGGTATCAAGGATCCTCATCTTTATCTTGAACTCAGGCCTTTAATGCAATTGGTGGAAAATCCCAAATAGAAAGCTTCCGGCAGAAAATACCAAATCTGCTTCTCCATTGCGGAAAATGGGAAAAGAGCTTCTGCTCACGGAAAATGAGACTGAAGCTTCTCCTCGCGAAAAATGAGACTGAAGCTTCTCCTTGGTGGAAAATTGGAAAAGTGCTTCTCCATTTCAGAAAATTGGAAAAGAGCTTCTCCATTGCAGAAATTTGCAACTTGGCTTCTCTTCACGGAAAACGAGAAAAGGCTTCTCCTCGCAGAAAATGAGAAAAGGGGTTCTCCTCATGGAAAATGAGAAAAGGGGTTCTCCACTTAAAGCACATGCTTTATTTGATCTCTTAAAACAATAATGTTCCCTTTTAATACATCGGGCCCACCTTACTATAACTAAGCTTGTAGAAAATCACCTGAGAGGTGCGATTCCCACAAAGTGTAAAGTTCCTCTTTGCGGAAAATCACTTGAGAGGTGCGAAACCCGCACAGTGTAAAGTTCCTCTTTTCTGCCTTTGCAGAAAATTACCTTCTTAGTGAGAATTACGCCATAGAGAAGATGATTTCTGAAATCTCGTTGAGCTCGTTCTCGCTCATTTCTTAACCAAATTGCTCGCCGTTTGTTGCATTAGGATCATTGAGACCTGTAGAATCGATCCATATCAGTCTTCGATCTCTGCCTAAGAAAGAACATCAATTGGAGCACATTATCTTTGCCGGGTTGGGATCTACAACCTACCCAGAATGAAGAGACTTTGAAAGCAACCCACCCGGCATGGAGCAAGAAGGCAATGGCAGGGAAACCCGGCAAAGACTTCCTATCCTAGGGAAGACTTAGACGTAGACATAACCAGACTGACTTGACATGACCATATGACTCCAAAATCCTCCACTTTGATAGCATGGGTACAGGATGAAAAGTGGGGCAACAGCTGGCTCCGACTGGGGACTTGGGTAGATTATACCCAAGCGAGGGACTCAGTATCTCTGGTTTTGCAAGGAAGAACAAAAGGCGGCAACGCAGGAACACCAACAAAAGCAAGCAAAATAGGAAAGAAACAAAAGCAAGGGAAAGGAAACTAACCTAAGGAATGCAAAGCAATAGAACAAAACTATGATACATTACAGGGGTTACATGTTTTCAATCTGCAATTTGATAAAGCTTCAGATCCTGACCGTTGAAGGTCAGTGGTAACACTTCACCATCTTGATACGCCAGTTTGAAGGAATTGTTATCAAATTCCTGGTGGATTATGAATGGGCCTTTCCACAGGGAATCAAACTTCTTATGCATCCCTTTGGGTGTGCTTCGCTTATCCCACAATAACACACCATCGCCCACCATGAACTTTCATGGTCTCGCCTTTCTGTCAAATAGCTTCTTCACTCGCAGTTGATGCTGAGTGATGTGATCTACTATCTCCGCTCTCTCCTCTTCTAGTTTTTTCAAATACAAGATCCTCTTCTCTAATCCATCTCTGAATGTACTATCTTCAATCACCTTTCTGAGCTTGTTGGTAGCCAATTCCAGAGGTAATGGAAGGCTCACTTCAGTGCCATAAACTAGCTCGAAAGGTGATACACCAATTGCCCTCTTTGGCATCACCCTATCTGCCCATAATGCTTCATGTAGATTTTCTTGTTTTTGTTTATCTACACACCTGAGGAAAGTACCATCAATCACCTTTTTAAACAATTTGTCATCCCAAATTATGAATTTAGCAGCCTTTAGTTTCAGCTCTCTTCTTTGTTTCGCTGTCAGGCCATCTGGGCATTCTCCGTATGTGAGGAAGTAAACAATATCTTTGAACCATGTATCTTGGAGTCCCACAGCCAAGACCAACTGATTTTCTTTGGATTCCTCTGTCTCTTCCATGATCTTGTTTTCCATGATTGCTCTACATAAGGCATTTCCCCTTACTAGTTTAGTGGGCTTAATTTCAATGTCGTATTCCTGCGTCTTTGCTATCCAAGCTCCTTGAGCATTGCAACCCACTTCTTGCTATGTTAACACACTCTTCACTGCTACATCTGGGACATACACCACAGAATGTGAATGCAAGATGTAGAATCGGAAGTTTTTCAATGCTTTAACCACTGCAAAAGCATGTTTCTCAATCTGCGAATATTTCAATTCATGATTTTTTAAGGGGACGGTCATGAAAGCTACAGGGGCCTGAACTCCTTCATCATTATTTTGCATAAGTATAGCTTACAGAGTGTGTTCAGAAGTGTAACAGTAGATGATGAAATCCCGCTCATAATTTGGATGACTCAACACTGGGGCATTAGAAATAGCATCCTTGATGTTCTGGAAAGCTTGTTTCCCTGGTTTGCTCCATTTAAAATTTGCATTTCCTTTCATCATATCTACAATGCATTGAGTTATCTCTACAAAATTTGGTACAAATCTCCTGAGAAAATTGACTTGCCCAAAAAATGACTTCACTCCTGTTCTGTTCAGTGGCAAACTCAATCTTTGAATAGCTTCAACTCGCTCTGGGTCGATCCTGATTCATTCTTGGGAGACTATGTGACCGAGGAGCTTTCCTTCTGTTACCATGAACACAAATTTCTTTGGGTTGAGGGAGATTCCATGATTTTGGCATCTTTGTAAGACCTTCCTGAAGTCTTCTATGTGGTATTTTATTTTCTTTGAAAATGTGGTGAGATCATCCAGATATATCCCCATGATCCGATCCTTCAGATCAGCAAATGTTTTGCTCATGCATCTTTGAAAAGTAGCACCTGCGTTTATCAGACCAAAAGGCATCCTGTGGTATGCGAACGTACCCCAGGGGGTTGTGAACGCTGTCTTGTGCTAATCTTTCTCCTCCACTTCAATCTGGTTATAGCCCCAGAATCCATCGAGCATGGACATCATCTCAGACCCAGCCACCATTTGCAGTAAATAATCCATATTGGGAAGGGCAAAATTGTCTTTAAGAGATGCCTAATTCAAATTTCAAAAATCAACGCAGATTTTGATTTCTCCATTCTTTTTCCGAATAGGCACTATATTAGCTATCCAAGTAGAGTGATGGATTGGGTAGATAATCCGAGCCTTCAGCATTTTATCCACCTCTTGGAATATGGTGTCTACTATCTTTGGATTATAATTCCTCTATTTCTGGTGAAAAGGGATGGCATCTGGCTTCAGGGGAATTTGATGTTTCACTTTTCTGCCTCTATAACTTTTCAAGTCTTCGTAGCTCTAGGCAAAAACATCCTTGTACTCTATAAAGAGTTGCTTGGCAGCTTCCTTCTCTTCAGGTGAACAACATTTGCCAATGTTGATCATCTTGGGATCGTCCTGATCACCGATGTTCACCTCTTCATACTCACTAGTAGTGGGTCCTTTTTTCATCCTTTTCTACTTTATATAAGCATCATGTCTATCAAACAACTTTTCCAAAGACACAAAATAAGGCGGGATAATATTACCTTGTAACTGAATCGCTTCACCTTGCTTTTCTGGTGATTCATGACTGGAATCCTCTTTATCTCCTTCATTCACATGGTGTTTACGAGTAGTCTTGTCACTTTCTAAGAAAAACTACAGGCTCTTGTCATCTTCAAAGACCTACCACAAATCCATATTGTCTGGAACAGAAGCTCTGTAAACAACCTCGATCTAATACTTCTTGTCTTTAAACTCTGGATGAGGCAATAATAAAGAAGCTGAATCTACTAGGGAGTCAGCCTTGGAATTCAACTCTCTGGTACCTCTTCAATGGAGAAGGCATCCAGACTTTCTATTTTTTCCCAGACCCTGTTTCTGTAATTCTTCAATCTGTGGTTCTTGACAGAATATTATTTTCTGACCTGTTTAACAATGAGCTCTGCGTCACCTCTAGCCTTCAACAATTTTACTCCTTTTCCTTTTGCTGCTGCAATTCTCGGTAATAGAGCCTCATATTCGGCAGTGTTGTTGGTATTCCCGAATTCTAATTTAAAGGCCATAGGCTCAGGTTCACCCTGAGGAGGGATCAACATGACGCTTGCATTAGATCCTGATGAAGAACAACTTCCATCAAATTCCAGGGTCCATATACTGGCAAGGTTGCTCCCTTCACATGAAGCTCTTTCATCTAGACTTTCACTTCTTTCTTCACTCAGAGATTCTTTAGTGAAAAACATGTAGTTGCCAAATTCCAACTCTTGGTAGAGTATTTGGGCTTTGGGATCATCAGATTTCAGGACGGTGAATTTAGCTTTTTCTTTAGGCTCTAACATAACTTTCTTGTTCCCAATCAGTATCATAGCCTGAGACTAGTCTAACTTAATCTCCCCTCCTAAGTCTCTACAGAAACTTCTACTTAGGAGGAGACCATAGCTCGCCAGGATGTCTGCCACTAGGATAATCAATAAGAGTTTCATTTCGGGGTGAGAGGCCAAAGCAACCTGTGCATCTTTAATTTGTCCTAGCAAGGGGACCTGTTTAGCATCCATTGAATAACATCTCCCATGCACCTCTGTGAGACTAAGACCTAAGGTTTTGGCCATTGAATGGGGCATGACATTGTCTGATGCTCCAGAGTCTATTATGCAATTATTTAGTTTACAACCGTTAATATACAACGAAACATAGAAGGGATTGAGTTTCTAACTAGGAGAGGTTCCTAAAATAGTACATTCTTCTTGATGAAACAAATTAGCTATCAATGTTTCCCCTTCTTATTCTACAGTCACATTGTGGTTCACGTTGGAGACATCCCCCTTCCATCTTTCCACTAGTCTTTTCAATTTAGAAGGATGTGAAGCTAAATATTCTATAGGGGAAATCTGAATTTTTGCTTCTTCACAAAACTAGATAAAATCAAAAGGTGCTTTATCCTTACCCATTTGAGAATTTGAGGCTTCTTGATTAGCATGGGCATTGCTCGTGGAAGGAACAGAGTCACCTTTGATAGGTTGGCTCGAGGACTGGTTCTTCAACTTATGTGCCTGGGTGAGTACTTGATACGAAGTCCCGTCAATGGTAGCATAGCATTCACCTTTGATTTCAGAGTCAGATTTATACTCCACAAATAAATTTTTGGAGTCACCATTGGAGTATGTATCCAAATCTACACAAGGAGCTGCTACAGTTAGCTCATTGGTGACCAATAACTGCATCATACGGATGGTCTTTGGGTAGTTCTCACCATCATGGTCTGTAGTCAAATGAAACATGCACATGTTCCCTTTCTTGGGTGCTACCTCGATCTACAATCTCGGCTGGGTGCCTGTAAGCTACAAGAACTTATTGTCTGCACCTCTTCCCGACACATTTTGAAAGTTCCACTGATAAGAGTTGTTGAAACTTGGTAATTGCTTCTTCATCGCGACCAGCTCATTTGATAACTTCTGAAGCATCTCATTAGATGACATAGGATTGATGGAGCTTCCCTTGGTTTAAATCTCCCTTTTCCACTTTCCCACGGAGATTAAGTCATCCTCGCACTCAATGACTCTTCTTTGTGTGTCTGCTAGATCAGCAGGGCATGCCCATCTTAAGTCATAATTTACATCCAGAGGCATCGCACTTATGAAGAACATTTTGAGATTATCGGCAGTAGGCCTAGCAGCAGCAGGGATTCTACTGGTAATTTTGTTGAAATTGGCTACAAAATCTCTCATACTCATGTGAGGTTGCTTCTTGATGGATGCCAATTGCGTTAATAGATCATGCTCATCTTCTGCAGTCTTAAATCGGGCTTCGAACGTCATTCTCGTCGTGTTCTAGCTAGTGATAGAGCCATCATCCACGTGGTAGAACCAATCTATGGAACTCTCTATTAGAGTCTCAATGAACAATCTTACAGCAACGTCCTCATGTGCCACCCCCAAGATAGTAGTGGCTGCAAAGAATGCTTTAATATGTTCATCCAGAGTGACCTGTCCGTCGTCAAAAAACTTAGGGAAATTCTTTCTCAACCCCACAGGAAGCGGATGATAAGCCGCTAATGCTAAAGGTCCAACTGCTGTAGCCCATGGAGTAGCCTTGACAGCCCTTGCACTATGTGGTGGAAAATTAACAACCGAGGGGGTATGGATACCATGAAGAGTCAATACCTGGAAAGTGCTTTGTGAAGTGATTTGATTCCTAATAGGGGAAGCCGGTCTACTCCGACTCTTCTTTTCTCCTCTTCTTTTAGGAACCTCTAGGATGGGAAAGCCAAGCTCTTCTAGCTTGTCAAACGTAGGATCTTGCCCACCCTATTCTCTGGTACTCCTAAGGAAATTTGTGTGTTCCAAGGTGCTGACAAGAGTTTACTGCTGGGCTTCTCTTCGTGCTTGTCTTTCTTCTCTCCGGATATTCCTCTTTTGAAAAGCTCTTTCTAAAGCTTCCGCCCTTCTTTCTTCTTCCTCTAATACCTGGCTCACGTTCCTGTAATGCTCAGTGTTCCTTCTATATCTCCAAACAAATGTAATGAGAGACGAGCTTATGTCTTCTTGATCATCTTAAAAACCAAGGTTGGGTTGGAGCACTGGAAAGATATTCTCATGAGGGAGTACCATTTGTCCTCATGATATGATGTACTAATCTAGAGACTATTCAAGTCCCAAGTAGAGTCACCCAAAATCTGTTGGTAAATGGATTTGTCCTTTCTTACTTCTTAGCAATATGACTCTTAGTGCCCAAATTATGAACAATATCTAATTACAATAGTTGAAAAGCCCTTCTCTGATTACTGGCTTTTCTCTGAATTGGTAGGTATAGCTCCCTTTTGAAATGATATGCAATGAATTATGTCTTGATCCTAAAAATAACCCGAGAGCAGAAGAGGCAAACCGAATTAAGCCTAAATAGAACTTAATCCAGGCAAGGAGAGCTTTCTAATCTATAAACCAAGCTATAGAACTCACACATCCTATGAATTCATACACTCAATATTGACTAATCTACAACAACTACTAACAAAGATACAAATGAAATGATGAAAACTTCTAATGAATCCTTCTCCAAATATCCCACATCACATCCTACTGAGGTTCATTCACATCTTCAAAATAGAGGAATGAAACATCCTTTCCTTCCTCCTGCAATTCAGATTAAGAAAAAGAATCATACATTAACAAATTCTATCTAGCTCTTCCCTGAATATCCCATAGCACATCCTACTGAGGTTTACTCACATCCTCGCCACACAAGAATGAAACATCCTTTCTTTCTTACTGCAACTTAGACTAAGAGAAAGAACCATCTAACTAACTGGAACATAAAATAATTGACATAAAACACCCTCAATTGTCTCTACAACATCAAGCATTCCACACCAAACATTTGCCGACCTTTCATTAATCTTTCAAATTCATACATATAGAGCCAGGGGATGACCATTACAAAGGAAGCTTAATCGGTTCATCTCCCTCTAAAAGATAGATGGAAAGAAACCACTTCTGTCACTACTAATTGTAGGGGAAAAGAAATGGAAAATAATAGGGGAAGTTAAATCATTTGGACTCCTTTCCTTTTTCCATCTTTGTCTGATAAGCTTTGGCAGCTCTGTAGCTCTACTCGTGCCACTTGCAGAAGCATTAATCAAACTGTGACACTTCAATTTGAATCCTTCATCTTGTCTTTAATGACATCTATTGAGTCTAATCCATTGGGCTACGGAGTCAAATAACTGCTTATGTTTTCACATGTTTGATTCTATTCGGTTTTGATTTCAACCTCAAATGGTATCGAGGATCCTCATCTTTATCTTGAACTCGGTCCTTTAATGCAATTGGCAGAAAATCCAAAACTGAAAGCTTCTGGCAGAAAATACCAAATCTACTTCTCCATTGCGAAAAATGGGAAAAGAGCTTCCCCTCACAGAAAATGAGACTGAAGCTTCTCCTTGGTGGAAAATTGGAAAAGTGCTTCTCCATTTCGAAAAATTGGAAAAGAGCTTCTCCATTGCGGAAATTCGCAACTTGGCTTCTCTTCGCAGAAAATGAGAAAAGGGCTTCTCCTCGTAGAAAATGAGAAAAGGGGTTCTCCTCGCAGAAAATGAGAAAAGGGGTTGTCCACTTAAAGAACATGCTTTATTTTATCTCTTAAAACAATAATATTCCCTTTTAATACATCGGGCCCACCTTACTATAACTAAGCTTGTGAAAAATCACCTGAGAGGTGCGAATCCCGCAAAGTGTAAAGTTCCTCTTTGCGGAAAATCACTTGAGAGGTGCAAAACCTGCACAGTGTAAAGTTCGTCTTTTCGGCCTTTGCAAAAAATTACCTTCTTAGTTAGAATTCTGCCATGGAGAAGATAATTTCTGAAATCCCGCCGAGCTCGTTCTCACTCATTTCTTAACCAAATTGCTTGCTGTTTGTTGCATTAGGATCATTGAGACTTGTAGAATCGATCCATACCAGTCTCTGATCTCTGCCTGAGAAAGAACATCAATTGGAGCACATTATGTTTTCCGGTTTGGGATCTACAACCTACCTAGAATGAAGAGACTTTGAAAGTAACCCACCCAGCATGGAGCAAGAAGGCAATGGCAGGGAAACCCGGAAAAGAATTCCTATCCTTGGGAAGACTTAGACCTAGACATAACTAGACTGACTTGACATGACCATATGACTCCAAAATCCTCCACTTTGACAGCATGGGTACAGGATGAAAAGTGGGGCAACAATATTAAGGCAGACCAAAACTAAGAAGTACATGTAGTACTTAGTCAAATGGAAGGGATTCCCCACCATAGATGCTACATGGCTGACCCAAGACCAAATCACACACCATGACACTTATGTGGATTAGTTACCCTCAAGTAGGGACTTGAGTTTTTAAAAATCAAGGGGAGTATGGTGCAGGAGAACCTACTATAGAACCAACACACAATACTCTCAAGAAGTCCTAAAAGCACTCAAGTTAGTTTAAGTATCTAAGTCAGGCACCTAGACCAAGTTGTAAGGCCTAGTTCTAGGATTGGCCCAATTATAAGCCCCTGGTTAACTATGGTCAAGAGTGGTCAATGGGCCTAGGCTCTAGGATTTAGTCATTTTTCATGTTTTTAAATGCTTTAGATCCATGTTGGATCACTTGGATCCCTAGATTAGACATATACCAAGTTTGGTCTCCTAGGAAGCAAAGTTGCACAAAATGTTGTCAACTTTTTCCCAATAGTTGTAATTAAAGCCCCCAATGGTGAGATTGTTTAAAAATTGGTTGGAACCGATTGGGGAAGCCTTCAAATATCCCTTTTAGGTGGGCGGAAGGCATAATATGTAACTTGGCATTTCAAATCAATAAAACAAACTAATTTTCTATAGATTTCTGAGGACAGTGCTCTTGTACAGATAGGTATGGATGTGAGGGCATGAAATAGTGAACCCAAAGGTTGGATCCTTGAGTCTTATTCCATTTTAAATTGATCTCATGTGTTGATCTACCCTAGATTGTAAGATATCGGGTCTTTAGTAGGACTGCCTGGATTGGAGGCTTAAAACTAGGGGTTCTCGTAGGGTTTGATATTTGAACCCGAGTCCACCATGGGAATCTAATACCCCTTGGTGGAATTCAACCTTTGGCAATGTAATTTCAAACTATGTAGGTTAGAGGTGGAGTTTTGTAGGGAGTTGGTTTTGCCACAAGGTCCTAGGTGCACATCTCTATGTGTGCACCAATCTATGACTTAGGAAAGTCACTATAGATTTTGGTTGGGGATTCATCAAGACCTCAAATCCTAGATTCTAAGTTGTTTTACATTTCTACACATTCCTCCATGCTTATTTTTTGATTTGGCATAGGTGAAAGCGTACTTGTAGTGCATTTGGGGCCCTAATTAGGCCTTTTAGTCCGGTCTAAAACTTGTGACAATAGTGTCTTCTATTTACCTCCACTCCTTGGTGTTTGGATTTTTTTAGTAAAACCTCAAAGGGTATTATAATCCCTAACCAATTCAATACTTCCTTTGGAAACATTTTGACTTATGTTTAAAAAACCCTCTGGAAAAGGCCACAAGCCAAATCCTTAGGTTGTGAAGCACCTTGGGTGTATGGGTTGCTTGTAAATGAAAGAACCATTGGAACTAAAGAGATAGGAGCTAAATAGGCCATGACATTTATTTTAGGCCACCCCTGGTCTTATAAGTCATTTCTTGGGGTTTGGTTGTCTTTTGGGCTAGAGAGACCTCTTTGTTGATCCTTGGTTTTTGGTGCTTCAAACTTTGGTGAACCTAGTGATTAGGTTACCTTGCATAGTTGGGTTGTGATAACCTTCTTGAAGTCCTTTTACTATACCTATGATAGGTATCTAGCATCTACCCTTTCACCTTGGGTGTTGAGGGATTAACACTTACCATTTGCTCACTGATTGAAGGCTTTTTCTTGCCACTGCTGCATCAGTTTTGTAATAGACTCCTAACGGGGTCTAAGACTCCCAATAGAGTCATTGTACTTGGATTGTAAATACTGCTCCTAATAGGGAAAAAGAAATTTAATAGTTTTATTATACTAGTGTAATATTTATGGGTACTAATTCCCACCAGGGTTTTCCTCTGATCAAGGTTTTCCCCGTAAACATATCATGTGTTATGAGTTCCTATGTTAAGCTTCATTGGATGTATGTTTCATTTATGTTTAAGTTGCTAAATTATAATAAATAGACAAACACTTATTCACCCCCCCCCCTCTCAGTGTTTGTAAGAAGAAGCCTATAGCTACATGGAAGGATATGGTGGCTAAGATAAGAGAAACATATGTTCTAGAGGATTATGAAATGCAGTTGTACAAGAAAGGCTATGTATGAGGTCTAGTATTGTAGAGGATGAGAATGTAAAAGTAGTTAGATATCTAAATGGATTAAGGTGGACTATACAAGATGATCTTAGTCTCCTATCCCCTACCACAGAGAAGAGATGCCACCAATTGGCCATTAAGGTGGAAGAAAAGATGAAGAAGAAACAAGATTCAGGCAGTAATAAAGGTAGAGTAAGAGGGAGAGATGGCTGAGGCCATTAAGGAGGTTATGGTGGTAGGAATGTAGAACCAAAGACACAAGGTGAAACCAAGTTGACAGAGAAAAATAAAGGAAGCTCAAGCAAAGGAGGTTTCAATAGACGAAGAGGCTCCAACAACAATTGGAGAGGAATAAATAGTTGACAAGGGAGAGGTTCATACTTTGCAAGAATGAAGTGTTACAACTACAACCAGTTAGGAAATCATTCTTATAGGTGTCTAGAGAAGGGGTCTACAGCCCAAGGGAGTGAAAAATAGTAAATTATGTTAAAGAAGAGTCAAGCAGCAATAAACATACAGAAGTACCCTTAGAATCAGAAGAAGGGGAGAACTTGATGATTAGAAGGACACTAATTAAAGAGCTTGTGAGAGAAGAACCTAGTTAGAGAAGAACAATATTTAGGATGAAGTGTAAAATCATGGGGAAATTTTGCAAAGTCATTATTGACTCAGCGTCAACTGATAATATTGTGTCAGAGGAGGCAGTTGCTAAACTCAAATTAAAAATAATTCCTCATAACAATCCATACAAAGTCACTTGGCTGAACAAGGGACAACATGTCCTAGTTAATGAGAAAGCATGGGTGGAATTATCTATTGGGAGATATAAGTATAGATTACTTTTTTTATGTTTTTCCAATGGATGCCTACCACCTCCTATTGGAAAGGCCTTGCAAATTTAATAGAAAAGCCATGCATGATGGAGCCAAGAATGCTTACTCTTTCAAAAAGGATGGTGTAACTTTTAAAATCTAATTTCTTTTACAAGAAGGAGAAGTGAATTCCATAGGCCCTCATGTCCTTTTGGTAGGTAAGAAAGAGTTCTTAAAAATCCTATAAGAAGGAGAAGGAGTAGGGTATGCAATGGTTTTGAATCCCAAGGAAGAAAAGACAGAAAAGACAGTGAAGACGGTGAAGAACACATAGCTTCCTACGGAGGTTCAAGACATGTTGAAATAATTTCAAGACATTGTAAGTGATGGACAACCAGCTACACTATCCCCTAAAAGAGACATTAAACATCATATATATTTCCTCTAAGGAGCCACACTTCCCAATAAAACTGCATACAAGATGACTCCTGAATAAAATGAGGAGATCTCCAAGAAAATACAAGAACTTATAGACCAAGGTCTCATTAGGAGAAATATAAGCCCATGAGTTGTTCCTATTGTCTTAACCCCTAAGAATGGAGGTACTTGGATGTTGTGCACTAATTATAGGGCCATAAATAGAATCACCATTAGCAGAGATTCCCTATCCCAAGGATAGAATACCTAATGGACTATTTAGGGGATGCCAAGTACTTTACTAAGATTGACCTTAAGGGTGGACACCACCAAATCAGGGTCAAGAAGGGGATGAGTGGAAGAATACCTTCAAGAAAATTGAAGGGTTGTATGAGTGGCTTGTAATTCCATTTGGGCTACCTAATTCCCCATCCACATTTATAAGGCTTATGAACGAAGTGTTGAAGGATTATATTGGTAAGTTTTTAGTTGTCTATCTTGATGAAATTTTGATAAAAACAATCATGGCTCTTCTTTAAGAACACATATATTATGCATGTTATCAAACTTGTTTTGTAGTCACCTAATCTTATCACAATGATGAAAAACTTTAATCTTACATTTAAAACATCTAGATATCATCCCGTGAATAGAAATTAAATATACACCAAAGATAAGAGACCCTTGTCTCATATCCACAACATCTAACATAATATCTTTTGCAACATTACATCAACTGCTACATAGTTCACTTGCACTCTTAAATTCCATCAACGCTTCCTTTCACGCAATAATTCATGTGAACATACATGAAGTTAATCTATGTTAACATGATGTATTATTATCCAAACACATTTATAACATCAAGGAGGAACATCCAAAATAAAAAATACTCATCTCTAATACTCGTTTACCTTTCCATTTGGGAATGGAAGTGGCACTATGCAATTTGCAGTCTATCTCCACTAGATCACACTGCAATCTCTTGATAGTTTCATCATATATCTACTCAATAGCATGGGTAGTTTGACAAGACAAATCTGAATCTTTCTCACTACCATGATGGGTGCAGACTATGTTTAGAATCAATATGTTGTGAGCCAGAGTGATATGTCAATGATAATATATAAAAATATACATATATTAAAAAATTTTAAAGAAATAATATATTTAGACCTAACTACATACATAGCTTTGGAAAGATCTAAAACATAGCATTAGAAATTTATAGAACTTTGTTGGAAGTACAAGAATGGGAAAGCAAGATACTGAGAGGGGGGGGTGAATCAGATCTTCAAACTAAACCAATTAAAATAGATTGATCCACATTCATACATATATGAAATTAACCTAACATCAGATAGCATCCATAACATCAAATATGTAACTCATAACACAAAATTTTGGTAACCCAGAAACCCAAATAGGTAAAACTGGGGTGGGCATGACACCCATAAAATCTTCACTACTGCAGCAATAAAGTGTGCCTGTTAGGGCTACCAAAGTTTGATTGCTATATTCAATCTACCTGGTTAAAGGTCTATTCTGTTAAGAACTAAAGATCATTACAATCTACCTTGTTAAAGGATTTCAACTTACAGTAAAGTAAGCACTCAGCTAAGAGATTTGAAATGGTCTGCTAAAACCTATGTTAAGAGATTTAACCTAATACACCTATTAGAATGTTCCAAGTAGTGATCCTTCATTATGGACTCAAATGCTGATGATGGATCTTCTCCTTTTAATAACTTCTGTGATCTCTCAATCTGATATGTCTCTACTCTACTTTTTACTGCTCTATCATTCTGCTTGATCTAGGCTTTCTCATAATGACTTACTATTCATCTCTCATGAACACAACCCTTTTCTGTATATCTCTTTCTCTCACACACTGAATTTTAGGGTTAGAAGCCATCTTATTATATATTTTCAGATCTGGCAGTGAGATCTAGATCATAGATCAAGATCTATTGTTTATACCTCCAATGCATTCTGATTTCCTGATTGGATCCATGCCATGCATAGTATAAAAAAATTAAATGCAAAATAAACTTAGTAGAAGAATATTAATTGCATACAAATGACAACTCAGATCTCATACAAGTCGGCCTCAACCGTTTACATCAAAGTTTGAATTAATTCTGACATGTATGCAAAAACTATTTTGCTCAGCACAACACATCTCTGATGCTCGACACTTAATATTCTACTCAGCTCGGCATGATGTAACTTGACAACCTAAAACTTGCTCGGCAATGTTGCTTGGCCTTGAATGTTTAGCTCGGCCATAGTGATAACCAACTAAAATTGCCTAAGTAAGTGACTAAGTGTGGGTCACTAATCATCAATCGAACTTAGTGATTAACAATCTCCCCCTTTGATATTAGTGGAAAAAACACACTTTCATTACAATTAATTCCATCCAAAATATTACCTAAGTACATACTATACTCCCGTACTCCCCCAAGGAATGTACATCATACTACATACAAAAATTTACATAGTATACATGCCTTAAAAAAAATATTTACATGGATACCTATTCTCATTTCCTTTATGCTATCCTTGTCAGTCCTATCAGTTTCCCCCTTTTTTTGTCACTAATAGCTGGTGGGGTCAAGTTATACTTGTCGAAAAACTATTTATGAAGTTGTAAGGTAGTCTCAAATGTAGATTCTCAACTGTCCTTGACAAACTTGATAACCTCTATTTTCACTTCTAGCTCAGCAGCTAGAATTACTAAGCTTTCTGTAGTGGAGAGATGAGAGTCTCTCTTAATCAATTCATTTGCAGATAAAATTTCTTTCTGAATGACCTCTAGATGAGGTATTAGACTTGTCTGAATAGCAATCAACTTGGTCCTAATCTGACCATCTTTAGCCATGAGCTTGGCTATCCTCCTTTATGCATAAGTTAACCTGTTAAAATGTAAGGAGCTAGTGCTAGCATCCATACTCAGTGAACTTCCAATTGACTTTAGGTCTAGTTGCAATTTATCTAAAGCCTGTTGATTATCCATTGTGAAGAATTCAACATCAGATAACCTCTTATATAATGAATAGACATTTTTTGCAATTCCTTCTAAGATTTCTACTAGGGAAGAGAGTTCAACCTATTTTACTACAATCTCTCCTCATATTTTTGCAAGTACCTTGTTCTCGAATTTCCTCTCGGACCATTGCAACAGTTTCTCATTGGCTTGAATATTGTCATCATTTAACTTTTGCACAATTTGAACTAACTATTCAAGAATAGGGGCTTGAGGGTTCTCATCTTCCATGTCAAAAGCCTTTACAAATATGTCTTTTATGTCATGCAACACTTGCTTTTTCTTTTTCTCAATTTTTAGTTCCTCCTGTCTTTTCTTCCTCATAAGTAACTCTTGAAGAGTCTCAATCTATTCATAAGACAAAACATTGGGATCCCATGGTGGAATCACAATAACTTCATCTAATGCAACATAAATAATAAAAGACTTCTTCCTCATAACTTTCCTCCTCTTGAATTCAGGTGAACTACTGCTCGGCTTCATTTCTACAATACCTTTTCTAGATTCAGTAGTTGACACCATTGCATCTTTAAGTTCAGTCAAGATTGCCTGCTGATCAAGCATACATCCTGTCTTAGCTCTAGTGGGATTTGATGATGCAGAGTATGGTAGATCAACCAACACTTGCATTGCCTCTTATTCTTTAGGCTGACTGTTAGTATCTCTTATCTCCTCACTACTATATAGTATTGACTTTACAACCTCTAAAATAGGTGAATGTTGTACAATTACCTCTTGTGCAATTATTTTCTCCTTTTCTGCTTCTTCTTGAGCATCCTTATCCTTAGGTTCCTCTTGATTTTTCTCTTCATCTTCCTCTGTACCCTTTTCTTCTTCAGCCTTAGTTGCCTTGATAGGTGAATCAATAGTTGAGTTCCTCAGCTCATCCTAACCCTCGACATCTTGATTGCTAGAGTCATCAATTGTCACATCAATTGAACTGTCAATAGTCAGATCAACAGTGTTAATTGTCTCAGATTGATCTTGTGCATTTGTCCTAGCCTTCTCAGGCTCAGTCAAAATGTGAACTATTGATATCTTTGGTATAGGGGTGGATTCAGTTTCCTTATCCTTTTTCTCAGATGTTCCTTCATCAGTTCTCTTTTCTTTTGAAACAATTAATCAAAATACTTTCTTCCAAATTCTAGTACTCTATTGTACTATCCCTTCAATATCATTCTTCAAAATAGCATAACCTCTCTATTTAGGTAGAAATTTGTGCTTATACTCTTAAACAAATTTTTCTCTCTATTTCTTGGTTAGCTCAGGAATGACTTGAGCTAATGTGCCTTCCCTTATCTGTCTCTCAGTTGTGAGTGCAAATTCCCACTTGCTAGATAGAAATTCATAAAACTCACTCGGCACATTGTCTCCTATTTCTATAGGGATTAATTTGAAATTACACATCATGTCTAGGAGAGCTTCTTGAACCTTATGTTTGTCTCCTACCTTCAATTTTTCATACCTTATAAACTTAAAACTAGATAACCCTATAGAATTTCTCAAGTTCTCACATACCTCATCAATATTTGTGGGTTTCTTGAATGATGTTGTTCATATGTTATTGGGTTCATCAGTTTCTGTCATGTCCTTGTCACTTTCTGGATCCAAATATAGTTTTCTTCTTGGTCTCTTAACTTGTAGGCTCGGCATAGCCTTTGTTGCTAATTTAGTCCTCAATCCAGAACTACTTTCTCCAATCTTCTTTGCATAGACTTTAGTCTACTCTACTGGTGATGAGGCGGTAGATGCCCTTGTCCTTGGATTATTTTCAATGGGAGGGGTAACTCTGGGTTTTTCTTTACTCAGATTTGTTACCTTTGCTAATGTCAACCTCTTCCCTTTTTCCTTAGCAGTGACCTCTTCCCCAGGTTCACTGACTTCTACTTCTTTTTCCTTAGATACATCTCCTCCTTGTCTAGTAGATATGTCTATAGGTGGATCCTCTAGCTCTACATCAGTCGGCAAGCCAACCATCTGTTTCAGATCTTTCACAATCTTTTTCCTTTTTCTTTCCATGGTTCCTGCCTTAAGATTCATCAAAATCTTTGCCTTTGATTCATAATAGTTTCCAAATCCTTTAGCTTTAGTATCAATCTCCTCTTCTAGGAGTGTTGTGATAGCTACTGATGCTTCATCAATATTAACTTAATAGGGAAATTGCTCCATCCATAATACCCTAGGTGTCACAACCTGAATATAGGTGTAGTCTATATCCACTAAGAAACATATCTCATCATAGTGATTCTCCACAAGTGAATTGGGAATTCTGGTCCTCAAACTCATTCTCTTTTTGAATTCCACAAAATTATTTCCCATAATACCATTGAAATTGCTTCCTAATTTCTGAATACATTCACTAATATGTAAATTCATGGGTCTGTCCTTCTTCCAAACAATATTTCCTAGTGTAGGAAATGACTTCTGTACATAGAAGAATATACATATTAATAAAGAGCCAAACTTACATGATGAGCTTTTGGCTTTCCTGATTGATAGTAAGTTCTTGGCTAGTTGTGTCAACTGTAGCTCGGCAAGGTCATAGGTGTGATTCTTTTTTACTATCTTCCATGCCTAGTCAACAGCCGTATAGGGAACACTATCTAGTCAGCTTGACTGATAGAACTCCTATACAATCACTCTCACTCCAAAATCAAGTTCCAAGTCTATAATTGTAGGGATATTCACTCCTCTATTGTTTCGAACAACTCCTATGTTAGCTGCTATCTCTTCTTTACTTTTGTCTCTCATAGTTTATTTTCCACTGATAACAGGATACCCAGTAACTCGCTGGATAATATATTTTGTGATATTTACTGGTCCATTATCCAGCTACATATGCATATTATGAACTTGGCTTAAGAAAACCTTAATCCATTCATCCTTGAATTCTATTAGAAAATCTAGGGCACGAGTTAACCCTTTGTCGGATAAATGTTTGAATTCATCTTTCAAAATTCCATTCTCACACAACTTGTCATAGGAATTTCTCAATTTTTTGTTTCCCACTTCGCCAATTTTAACCATGTAACAAGATCTTACATCGTGAATCATAAGTACCTTTGGTGGGATCGATGAGAGGGCTCCATTTAGATCACTCATAATTGCACTTTCTGGAATGGAAGAAAAGTTTGGTGGTGCATGAGCATCATTCCTTACTAGCTTAATTTGATTCAGATCCTCCTCCATTCCCTTGACTAGTGTGGAAGAGCTTGCAACCATAATCTCATGAAGTTAGGGGTTGAGAAAGAAGAATAGAGTACCTCGGCAAGCAATCACTTCGCACTGTTTAACTTAGGGTTGCCGATGGCACGTTGATGAAAATTATTGAAACAAACTTTTCTAAGATCAAATCTGCGATTTCTTCATTCACTCTGTAAATGCTAAAAATTGCAAGGTAAAAGTGAATAGTAAACCATTTGTCCTTATATAGACTCCAAAGGTCAAGGTAGGTAAGCATTAAATACTTTGCCTGTTAGGTTAGTGAAAGCCAACTTTTATTGGCCGACTAACACAACTTGCATACCACTTGGCTTACCACAATCGGCCATTGCACAACTTACTCGGCCAACCAACTCGACACCTATAGTGAAGATAACTCTTCTCGACACTTCTCACAAACATGTCCTCGTACATCTTATCATATGCAGATATAGACTTTGGCACATTTACATATTAGGAACTGATGTAAGATTTGAAATTTTAATGCATTTCCTTACATACCTCTATTTCTCAGTTGGAGATTGTAACGCCCCGCCAGGCAACCCAAGAGGACAATACATAAAATATCTATAAGATGCAGGCAATTTTATTTTTTTGTTTAACTAGAATAATATTCACCTGATGAAGGGTGCTCCCCTTAATACCACAAACACATAACAGAAACAGAGAAGCAGCAACAATTTGCAAGAACAGAAAATGGACTTCTTATTATCTCCACAAATGCGGAATTACAAACTTTCAGAATTACAATATGCAAAGCCACATGGACATTCCCCTTAAAATATTCTGTAGGACAAAGCCTCGAATTATTACCCAGATCTACCCAGAATTGTCCCGAACTGCCCAAAACAACACTACAGGCCTTCTTACTATAGGCAATTTCCACCGCCCGAGAAGGTTCCAGAAATTTAGCCCTTAGGGCCGACCAAACTTAGAATTATTTTATTTTTCAATTTAGTACATCAAAGTCGGCTCAAAATAACTTTTGAAACCCGAAAATTTTGAAGGAAAATTATTTTTTGCTATTTCAGGTGACCCAACTTCCGGAGACCATAAGTCATCACCAGTTGACTCGATTGACTATTATAACCCCATTTCGGAAATGCCACGAAGCGCTCTACGACAACTTGATCATGCAAGCATCATCGAGCCCAAGTTTCAACCTCATCCGGGGCCTCTAAAGCCTTCAAAACTGAGCTCAAAGTTTCTGTACCTTGTTTTCAATACCAAAAATTTTCAATATCTTCAAAACTAGACCTGATCTAGCCATGAAACTTTACTGGCAAGCTGATATGACTGAGATGAACCTCCACATGCAAAATCAGAAC
>MU228112.1:385225-418162 GCA_018584345.1 Thuja plicata
AGATCTGATGAAGAAGTATTGAGTTGAGTAGATTGTTTGTAAGGCATTCAATCTGGATTGCATGAAGTTTGTAAGGCATCCTTCAGTATTTCATTAGTTTCTTATTGTTGACATATGTTTTCATTTACTCTTTTCCCAAGGAATAGGCACTGATCTAGAGTTTACTGAGTAGATGCTTTCTCCATTCAGTCATACACAAATTAATCAATTAAATCTAGTTTTTAGAAAAATGAGCTGAATTCATTAAGGACTCTTGTCAGCAGGACAGTGTTCATATTCTTGATTCCTTAGAGAGAGAATCAAAAGGTTTGTCTTCCTTGAGTTTAAACTCATAAAAAGAAGAAGGATAAGCATCCTTATGCCACTGTTATTTTTTATTACAGTCATAAGTATTTCCCTGTCAAGCTCTGTTTCAGAATTGTTTCCAGTCATCTGAAGAGTGGTATTTTGTTGATATAATCAGAAATATAATGACATAACAGTGAAGACCAAATCCACCATTTGAGGTTTACTTTAAATATAGTGAACTATCTAGGTAATACCTGCCTGAGTATGTGGAGCTCAAAACTAAAGAAGGATATTATTCAATCCTTAGCAATTAGCCTTTCTCTTGTAAAAAGGAGTTTTCATTCAAGTATAATCAGTTTAAGGTTGAGATACAAGAAAAAGTGCTAACAAATCTGACAAAGATGGAAAAGCTTACATATACCCTATGCGCCCATCTATAAACAATTGATGCACGAAAGGCATTTTGGCAGCAAGAAATCAAGAATCTGCAAATAGCTTATCTAGATGTATACTCAGAGTAAGTACTCAAGGACTCAAAATTTTGACACCTTTGTCATTAATGTCAAAGGGGGAGTAATGTATATAAGGAGTATGTGTATATGTTATATATATGTTAAGAAGTATGAATAGATGAAGATGACATACATTTTTTTTTGTGTTAGTCTAAGTTTAAGTAACTTGGCCACATTGCTTTATTGCCATTAATGATAAAGGGGGAGATTGTTGGCAAGTTGACTCTCAGGGAGAATGTGACTTATTTTGTGTTTTCATTATGGAAACAAATTCATATGAAGTTTTTTCAAGTAAACTTATAAGACAAAATGGGTAAATATAGAAGACAGAGTAGAACAGAGATATACAGTCGATTAGAGCACCAACGCACGTGCGTATGGCCGATTCAAACTAAGCGCCTTTAGACATAAGCTCTATGATATGTTTTTATGCTTACCCTATACACACATGGTAGGAAATTTCAGTACAAACAAGTTACAGAAAGATCAAGTACACTAGCAGTCCAGAATACAGAGTATGAAGGCGACTTCAAATTTTTATTAGCGTGTAATATTTTGTTGTGTAAAGGCTAAGCACCTCTTGTAATAAGTTTGTAATCATGTATTAAACATTATTGTAAACATGCCTAAGCCAATTTGTTTGGAAGCATTGTGAATGTTGTTTTTGGGCCAACTAAGGTCTTGTTTATAGTCGCATCTATTCAGGCATATATATATATATATATATATATATATATATATATAACATGCAAAGTTGTATTAGAAAGTGTCGATGGTATATGTAGAGTGGAGATATAAAAGAATAGTATAAGATGTCAGAATGAGATAAAGATCTTTAAGATTATAAGAGCATCAACGCATAACTGGAACTGATCAGACAATTATGTCACATACAGTAGTTCAGTTTTGGATATAGTGTATATCTATTATCAAGGAGGTTGTAGCCTTCATCCTACTAAGCAGTGAGCTTCTTGGACGGTGAGTCCTCACCCCTAACAATGTTATTTGTAAAAGACTCCTAACAGGGTCAGACCCTTAACCAGGTCATTGTGCTTGCATTGTAAAGACTGCTCCTAACAGGGCAAAGGAACTTTAATAGGTTCATTATACTAGTGTGCAATATTTGTGGGTACTAATTCCCACCTGGTTTTTCCTCTGATCAAGGTATCCCCATAATCATATCATGTGTTATGTGTTCTTATGTTAAGCTTCAATTGATATATATTTGATTAATGTTTAAAGTTGCTAAAATAGAATAAATAGACAAAAACTGATTCACCCCCCCAGTGTTTCTAACAGTGGCATCATGTTGTACACAAAAACTATGCATGAAATAGACCTTAGAATATGTTGGAATATTTTTTGATGGTCCCATTTCTATGTTATGTGATGAGACCAATGCAATAAATATTTCACAAAATTTGGTACCACTTTTTCAGAGTTAAGATTTTGAAGAATGAAGTACCCACAAAAGAGAAGATTGATGATATTTTACAAAGGAACTGTCTAAGGATACTTATGATTATTTCCAAGACATTGATGGTGATTTTTGTTAATTTTTAGGATCACTACAAATGTAATAAAACTATCTATATTGTCTGTGTGTTTCAAATGTAGTAATATTTCTTGCATTTATATTTAGGTTGAGGAAAGGAGAGACATGTCCCATGTCTATTCATTATTATGTGATTAATATAATGATGATTGATTATGTAACTATGACTTTAGAGAGGCATTTCCTTTAGAGGACATGCAACTTCCATTAATTATAACTTAATCAATCTTATAATGTTTCATCAATCAATTATTAATTTAGAACAATATAATAAATTAATATTTAATACTAAATTTAATATGATTAATAATATTATAAAATATATAATTTATTATTATTAATCAAAATATATTATATGAATTCTAAATGATCATACGACTGAAGCTACAAACATTAGCACTTCCTCTTAGCTAGGGAGGATGATCAAACATAATGTGTAGTGGTCTCATGTGCCAACAATTATGACTCTCACCATCGCTACACAAAACATCAACACTCCCTCTTAGTAAGACAATATAAAATCCATCAAGATGGAAATCTCAATAAGTCCATTAATTTTGAAAGTGAGGAGATACCACATTACTGTGATATCAGGAGATATGGTATATGTAGGAATATCAAGTCACATGATAATCACCATAACTCAAACAATGTCCTATAGGTAATGTGTGCATGTAACCTCAATAATACTTACCATAGGAACATTGATCGTCTATCATGATTTGTTTCAGCCATCACAAGATGTCTATCTCAATCGAAGGCCATGGTAGGTTTAAGGAACCCAATCCACCATACAAGATATTATATATCATGATCTGCATCAACCATCATGCCTCAATTTTCTCTACATGGAAAGATTCACGTAGGTTCATGACCCTACATGGTCATGGCTATTTGTTATGTTATATAACACTAACACTCCCTCTTAGTGAGGGAGGATATGCTTAATTACATAACTAGTTTTCTGGTTTGCACGTTATTGTTGTGCTCATTACTTGATTCATGGGATCACCTTGTGATGACCATCAAAAGTAATACCACCCAATTTAAAATGGATGAAGTACTTGCTACACTTCCTTTGGAGGAGATGTGGAAGAAATATTCTGAGGTGGCTATAAAGGCTCTCACCATTTGAGACAGATGGAAGGACAAAAGTAAGGACATGATGTCTGAACTTTTTTGAAAGAAGTCCCAAGTGAAGTGCTAGAACTGTGGGCAGGTTGCTCATATCTAAAAGGATTGCAAAGAGAAGAAGAAGCAAAAAATGAAAAATTACTCTGATTCAGAGTCTTCTCAGAGTGATGATGAAGATGCTTTTAGTGCTACTTTGGCTAATCAGTCATCTGATGATGACTAGTAGATTAATTTGATCTTCATATGAAAGATGTTTGTCATGATGCCATGTGTTACTTGACACCATAGTAGAGTGTGAGATTTTGGCATTGACGTAGATGCCATGTGTGACTCGACACCATAGTTCAGTGGGAGTTGTTGGTATTGACATAGGTTTGTTTGTTAGAAAATGGTCTTCATTAGTATTGCAGATGTTGGAAGGTGTCTTTGATCATGATAAGGATCTTTTCACATTTGTTAAATTATTGTTTAGAGATGTTTATCTTCATGTGACTAAAGATGTTGACACCTTGAGGGCTCAATAGGGTCTTTGATAAAGGTGTAGATAATTTTTTCATTTGACATGTTATGGTATGCTCATATGGAGCATATTATCTCTTTGGTTGAGATGTTTTAGATCACGTTGTCATGTTTATGTTCTTGAGGCCATGGTTGGAACTCTGACATTGATCTTATTTTGTGTTGTTGTATATTGATTACATTAGTCATTTCCTTGACACTTCATGAATTTCTTGTTCTGCATTTGGAGTTAGCATTGACTGATTGGTTTTAGGTTCTCATGGATACTTAGTGATGGTGGTGATGTTTTTTTCTCTTGTGATTAGAGATGTTTTTGTTCGAACAATTGATGGTTTTAGGAGGAAGTCTGAGAGGCATTTAGAGGTGTACGTAGAAGGACTTGGTACATGGTTTATGTACTATTGATGTTCTTGATGCTACAAGTTTATTGTTGCAATTCTATGTGCTGTTGTATAATGGATTCATTTTAGACTAACATTAGCTGTGCTGTGAGAACTTCTTAGTGTATATGTGATGGATATTTCTTTGAGGCTTGAGACTATATGTATATGTTTCTTCTTTTGAATTCATGTCATATACTGTAAAGGTATTGATAGTTGGATGCATTAATATTTGTCATGGATGCTATTTAAGCTATTTTTTTATAATTTCTGGTACATGTGGTTATCTTTGGACCGAGTGCTTGTGGCTTGTGATATTAGTTGAGACAAAGTTATGATTCCTTTGTGCGACAGGTTGTGTGGTTTTCTTTATCGATGGCTTCTATGTGTGTTTACTAGCAATGGCATACTAGAAGGTGGGAACTTTCATGTGTAAGATAAGACCATTCATGTTTTTATGTTGCGGGTATCACAATGAAATACATGGTAAACTCTGGTTTATGAAGGTATGGTTTATTAGTATGATGAGCTTTGGAGTCCACATTGCTCTTTTTTTTCATGTGAAGTAACTCTATGGATATGAGTACATACTTTGTCAAGTGGGAGATTGTTGGGTATGATGAAGATGTATGGTGAAGCCACGGTACGGTGAATCACCATACGTGAGTCCACCATAGGGGGTTCCACTATATGATGCATCATGCCCATAAGGGTAGTAAGGTGAAGGGAGTGTCTAAGGCCTAAGGGAGTTACTCGATGTCAAAGGGAGTCTCCGAGGTGAAGGGAGTGATCTGATGTAGAAGGGAGTGACCTGAGTAGGAAGGGAGTCTCCGACGTGAAGGGAGTGACCCGAGGCTGAAGGGAGTGTCCGAGGTGAAGGGAGTCTTCACGGTGAAGAGAGTGACCCGATGTCAAAGGGACCGTAAACTAGAGGAGTGCCAAGGATACTAGTAACCATTTCATGGAGCGATAGTTGTTATACTAAATTCTATAAAAAATCACAGAGGGTATAAACGTCTATGAAATTTTTTAGTAATTGGAGGCTAAAAGGTTGTAATAGTAGAGCGTCAAAGTGGTGTAAATTCAAGTTGATTGTGAAAAAATTTGATCCTCTGAAACAATACATTATTGTTTGTATGTAACATTGGTTACTATAATACAAAGAAGACACTAAGGTTTTTCGGTGGTGGGTTTTTTTCTGAAAGGGTTTCCCATGTAAATATGGTCTCCTGTGTTTATCTTATGTGCATGACATTTTCTATGTTCTTGTTTCTTTTGTTTATCTCAATACTCTGAAGTAGATTCAAACTCTTTATTATTTTCCATATCCATATAAATTGGCATTAGGAAGGCATTTTCATACCGTTGCTTTCTTAATAGGGACCATCTTCAACCATTAGCCATTAGGATAATGGACAAGGGTATTTTCCTAACCACAACAATCTAGAGCCTGATGTATTTCCTAAAATCACCCTCCAGAATGTCTATGTCCAGTTTAATTAGGGTACCTAATGTGCTCCATATCTTCTCCAAACATTCTTCTGCCCAATATTCACTTGGCAGGTTATAGAGCCACAACCAGATTGGCTTTTTGTATGGATCAAAGTTCTAAACCCATGGCTAAATGTATAATGGGGCATCTTCCATTTTCCAAATCCTGCCTAACATAACCCATATTTTTTTGTTTAAATTTTGAAAAATCATAGTGAACAAATTCATGGGTGGGAATTTGATGATAACCTTTGTCTGCCACGCAATTCGAATCCATTCTTTAATTCATTCTCTACTAGGTTTTTATCCAATAAAGCAACATATGACAGCCAATCTACTTAGTATTTCAAAATATTCATTTAGTTTTGCTGAGACATTGATGGTGAATTTTTCTTCACTATCTTTGCAACCCGCTCTTCTATTCCTCGTGATCCTCAAATTGATAAGAAAAATTCAAAATTGTTTATTTGTAATCTCTTTTACTTAATTATTAATATCTATAGATTCAAATGTATAATTTGTCAATGGGTCTTTTGTCTCTTGGTGAAGTTTAATGGTTCTTAAAGAGTACACTAGGGATCAAGTCTTGTCAAGTACAAGACTCTGACATCACAAGAGATGAGGCCTGAATCGTATCATCGATAGATTTGTATAAAACTATCCTTAAAAGAAAAAAAACCACTATAATTGAAAATCTAAAATAGCAAATACATTTTAGCAATTTTTATATTATCCCAATAATATACCTTAAAATATCTCGATTCTATTTTACGATAGTAAAAATTATCACTTAAAAAGATAAATACAAGTTTGAAGACTTTTCCATTGCAAATCTATCTGACCTTTAAAGCCCTGCAATGCTGAAATTGGAGTTCCACAAATTTCAAAAGATTCTAAATAAACCTCTTCTAGTCCAAACTCTTCTATTTAAGTAAGGCGTAAATTTGTTCAACTTGCAAATTGGTTGGAGAGATACTTACGTAGTAATTATACCTTTCTAAAAAATAAATTTTGTCCAAGGCATGATATTTTTATGTTGATTTCACATGTTTAGCACTTGAGTCAAGAGAGTCCACAATGGAAAAACAATTGCAATAGCATTTAAAAGAATTTCTAGACAACATTTTGTGAGGACGGTTTATATACTCATTTCAATTTAATTATTAAAATTAAAATATAGGTCAACACTCAATTGGAACGTGTAGCATGTTACCCAATGTGTTTAAATTAGAAATTTGTATTTCCTTTGAGAATTAAGACTTAAAATTTGTAGTTTGAATGTTCAATGTTGTACTTACAATTAAACTACTCTCGGATAGAATTGTATAAAATAAAGATTGCTTGTGTTTATAGTCATATGGGGTTGAATGTGATACAATCTAGTTGCTATAATGCCAAGCTTTTATTGCAGGACAATTTCTTCTTTAAATTTTTCCTATCGTACAGGTTTGATTTTGTATATATAGTCTATGATTTCGAAGCAGTTTGATTTTAATTGTGGCCGGCCACTCACAAATAGTGATATGTTTATATTTTAATTGTGGCTGACATTATAAGTAATGGATAGTCAAATTATAACCATCATTGTAAAGGTCTATTATATTTTTTATTCCAACTCAATAAGGATAATTATAAAATAATAATTTTTCAATAATATTGGTATCAAGGTATATGTTTAAAAAATGTTGAATATTGAATATTTGTATACTAATATTACAATAAAATATCTAAATTTATTAGGGACCTCGAGTAAATAGAAGAAGCTAGATGTTGGACGACATGAGTAAGAAGTGATGACATGTAACTGATTAAATGTTTGATAATGTTAAGTTGAAGAGAATGCAAGACATTAAATATGTTAATGGTTTGTATTCTCATTGATGTCAACTTGATATCATCTATACAGTCATGTATATAATGCCAAAGACTTCAGAGAATCAGTTAAACAAATATTATGCTTTCAACAATGCATAAAAGTCAAGTATTCACTAAGTGACAAATAGCACCAATGGAGTGCACACTATCGGTAAAGACAAAGAACCAAAGTCACAGTGATACCCAACAAGCAGAAGATAGTGTTGCCCGACGAAGCCAAATCATAGGATGCCCGACGAGCTAAAAATAGAGTTGCCCAATCAGTAAAATGTAATGATTCCCAATGGACAGTGATCCCAAAGCTGACTGGAGTCACACTGATAGAACTGATGGTTGTCACCGATGACTAACTGCAGAGTTGACCGACAGAACAAAGAGTTCAGAAAATGACAAAATATCTAGCTGGCAAGAGCTAAAGATAGACTGAAGTGGTTGTTTTCATTGTTTTATTTGACCAGATTCAAGTGATTGATTTAAAGAAGATTTGAACAGTTGGCATAAAGATAACTACAAGATAAATTAGGAGTTATGCTTTAAATCAGATTGGTTGTATTGTTTTTCACGCCAAGAATCAAGAATCAAGAATCAAGAAACAGTGAATATAATGTCTATATAAGAGACAAGCTTAATTTATTTCTGTAATCACATGGAAGGGGAGTGAATAGAAAGAGGATTCTAAAGAAAAACTGATGAAGGATAACTTCATACAGTCCTAATCAATCAAGCTGAAGGAAAGCTAAATAATTCTACAGACACCGACGGACAGTAAAGCACAACATCAAAGAGAAGAAAGTGTGGAGCACAAATAATTGAATTGATACATTGATTAGAGAGGTAATGTACTTAAATAGATCTAAAAATATGCAATTCAAGTTGCATTAGAAATAGGTCACTGTGTTTTAGTTTAACCATTGAAGCACCAAGTCTCTTAATAGAGTAGGACTTAACAGTCTTCTATATATTGAGGTGCATCCCAAGGAGTGCCAAAAAGGTTGATTCATGAAAGTAGCATTGGAATTTCCAGATACCTATTGATAGTCTAAGAAGAAGTATGATTCAAGGATGGTAGCAAGATTCACCTAAAGCCTATTGACAGTCTAAGAAGAAGGCTAATTCAAGGATGGTAGCAAATAGATGCCTGATACTAAGTGACAACCTCTATGTATAAAATCCTTTAAAAAGGTCACACCTAACAGTATGTTTGTAACCTTTAACAGGGTTGGCTCCTAACAGGGCTCACTTCAGAAGAGTGAAAATTTACGATAACGGTCCCAGTGGTTTTTTCCCTTAACAGGGTTTCCACGTTAAAATCCATGTGTTATGTGTGTATGGTTTATTACTTTACTATTTTACATTTCACATATGCATTTCTAAATTTATTGGTATACTCTACATATTTACTGAGTGTCGGTAAATAGTTTTTGCTGCTTATTGGTAATCAAGGAGAATAAGGTCAGAAAAGGAAAACCGACAGACAATTAAATCATTATTAGTATTTTATGGCATGCATCTTGTAGGGACTTAATAATCTAAGGTTTATTGATTGGTGGTTAAGTTTAAGGATAATGTTTTGAAGGCACTGATTCACCCCACCCCACTCCCCCCCTCTCAGTTATTACTAACAATTGGTATCAGAGCTTGTGTGCTTAGAAGGAAGGTTTCAAGACCTAAGTCGAGATCACAAGATGAACAAACAAGATGTGCCCAAGTTGAACAAAGATAACTTTGCTTCATGGAAAAGCAGTATAAGACTCCACTTATCATGTATTGTTAATGATGTTACTCAATTCCTAGATACTGAATATGTGTTTCCTATAGGAGTATTGATAGTAGATCAATTGAGAGAGAAGCATGAGCATAACTGAATGGTTATAAAGCTTTCTTCCTCACTCCTTGATGCTGAATTTGAAGATGCCAGGGATTGTAAAACTAAAAAGAAAATGTGGGACAAACTGAAGCTTGTACATGGAGGTGATACAAATGTTCTGAGAGCCAACGCAGAAAGCCCTAGAGGAAAATTTGTTGATCTCAGAATGAAAGAAGGAGAAAACATTGCACAGTACAACACAAGAATTAAAGAAGTAGTCAATGCTATACGAGGTGTTGGAGGTACACTTGAAGAGGAGACAGTGGTAAGTAAAATCTTAAGAACCTTATTTCATGTATATGCTATTAGAGTTTATGTCATTCAGGAAATGAGAGTAGTAGAAAAAAACTTAGTTACTCTTGATAGTTTAATTGGTAGACTGATTTCATTTGAAATGAATAACTTTGACAATAGTGTCTTACCAAACTTAGAGTATGCATTTAAGTCTTATATGAAAATAAGAAAATCCAGTCATAGATACTCATCTACAAAAGACAGTGAAAGTGAAAGTGAAAGTGGAGAAGAAGATCTAGATGAAATAGAAGCACTTATGGCTAGAAGAGTGCAGAGAGGCAAAGGTAAATACAAAGGCAAGTTACCACTTGTATGCTTTAATTGTAAAGAGATTGGACACTTTGCTACAAGATGTCCTAACAGAACAAAAGAGGACAGAAGTAATGAAAGACCTTTTCAGAAGAAATCTGACAGAGGTGATAGCAAATATTATAGAGGTTACTGACAATCAGAAAGAAGAGATACCCAAAACTACAAGGATAAAGGAAAGAAGGTAAGCTACCTAGCTGCTTGCAAAGATGATGATACTGATACTGAATCTAATGAAGACATCGAGATGGTATTTGTAGCTGTGAAGGATGATTCATATGAAGATGAAATGTATGTAGAAACTGCACTCATATATAAGGTTAGCAAGAATGACATCTGGATTATAGATAGTGGTTGCACTCACCACATGACTAGTGACAAAGAAAATTTTAACACTTTTGAGTATTATAATGGTGGTACAGTAAGAATGGGTAATGATACACCTTGTCTAGTTGAAAGTAAAGAAACTATAATGTTGAATAACCTGATTAATTGTGAAAATGTTTATTGGGTAAAATGATTGAATTATAACCTGTTGAGTGTTTCTCAGATGAATAACTCATATCACAGAGTAGAATTTGACAACAAGAAGGAAAATATCTTTAATGAATCAGGAAAACTGATTGGTACCGGTGAACAAACTAAAGGTAACTTATTCTATCTGAATGATACTAACACCACTTGCTTAATGACTAGAAATGAAGACATATGGTTGTGGCAGAAAAGATTATGTCATGTGAATTTTGAGAACATGATAAAAAAAAGAAGAAGAAGAAATGTGAGAGGCTTACCGACGATGACAAAGCCAGACAACATCATGTGCAAAATTTGTCAAAAAGGTAAAATGACAAAGTCTAGTTTCAAAAGCAAAACCCATACATCTAATGATATTCTAGAATTAGTCCATACTGATTTATGTAGACATATGAGGACCAAGATCTATTATGAAGATATATATTTTATTCTCTTTGTTGATGATTACTTTAGAATGATGACAGTTATGTTTCTAAAAGATAAATCTAAAGCATTCAACATGTTTAAATGGTATAAGGCTATGGTAGAAAAAAAAAGTGGTAAGGATTTGAAATGTTTGAGATCAGATAGAGGAGGAGAATTTATATCAGATGAATTCACTAATTTCTATAGTGATTATGGTTTAAAAAGATAGGTCTCTGCACCAAGAACACCACAACAAAATGGGATTGCTAAGAGAAGGAACATATCAATAGTTGATTGTCCAAGAACACTGATGATAGAGAAATACATCACCCAAATCTTCTGGAGGGAAGTTGTTGGCACTGCTTTCTATACACTTAACATAGTACAATTAAAGAAGGACACAAAGAAGACAGCTTATGAGCTATGGTATGGTAAAATACCCAATGTAAGTTACTTAAAGATCTTTTGTAGTCAATGTTATGTCTTAAAGGATGATAGAAATGGAAAGCTTGATGCCAAAAGTGATGAAGGTATTTTTCTGGGGTATTCTACCAAAATAAAAGCTTTTAAATGTCTTATCAAGGCCTCTAAAAAAATAGTTGAAAGTGCAAATGTAAAGATTGATGAATTTACAAAAAGAATGAGTTGGAAAGCACAAAAGAACTAGAGGACTACAACAAGTTTGTATATTCTGAAGAACCCAACACTCTATCCAAGCAATAGTGCTTAATCCCAGAACAACAGAATGTTGCAATCGACAGTTAGACTGTTGGTACCGACGGTCAAGATAATGATCAAGATAATGTGCAAGGTAATGAAAAATAAAATAAAGATCAAAATAATGATCAAGCTGATATACAAAGAGTTGTACCTATACTTGCAAGATATGTAAGAAGGAACGATCCAGAGATCCATATCATAGGAGATAAGAACGCTGGTACAAGAACAAGAAGTAAGTCTTTAACCTCAAATTGTTTAATTTGTGAGTTTGAGCCTAAATATATCAATGCTGCACTAGATAATGAAGAATGGATAAGTGCTACAAATGATGAGATTGAGCAGATTGAGAAGAAAAAAACATGGTCACTTGTGCCAAGATCAGATGACAAGAATGTCATCAGTACAAAATGGATATTCAGGAATAAGATTAACGAGAATGGAGAAGTCACAAGGAACAAAGTAAGAATAGTATGCAAGGGGTATGCACAAAAAGAAGGTATAGAATATGAAGAAACCTTTGCACCGATTTCTAGGCTAGAAGGAGTAAGAATACTACTTTCTTATGTTGCATACAAAGGATTAAAAGTATATCGAGTGGATGTCAAGTGATCATTCCTAAATGGAATACTTGAAGAAGAGTTATACATTGAGAAACCAGAAGGGTTTGTAGATCCAGACAAGAGGAACATGGTATGTAGACTTTACAAAGTATTGTATGGATTAAAATAAGCTCCTAGAGCCTGGTATGAATGACTTCATTCCTATCTAATAAGTATTGAATTCATAAGGACTAGTGAAAATAGTAATCTTTATTTGAAAGAAGATATTGATGCTAACACCTTGATTACTGAAATATTTGTTGATGACATCATATTTGGAGGCAATGATATGCTATGCAAATCATTTTCTGATGAGATGAACAAAGAATTTGAGATGTCTATGTTTGGAGAGATCAAGTTCTTTCTTGGTCTACAGATCATTCAACAAAGTGAAGGTATTTTTATTACATAGTCCAAATACATCAAAGAGGTCTAGAAAATATTCAAGATGGAAGATTCCAAACTAGTTAGAACACCAATGGATACTGGATTTAAGTTAACAAAGGAAGAAAAGACAACATAGGTAAATCAGACTTTGTATAGATCAATGATTGTAAAAACTCATGTATGTTGTACACACTAGACTAGATATTGAAAATGTAGTAGGAATTGTTGGTAGATTTTTTGGTAACCCCAGGGAATCACATATGATTGTTGTAAAAAGAGTTTTAAGATATCTGAAGAATATTGAGGAATTTGGCCTATGGTATAGAAGAGAAGGAAAATTTGAACTTAAGGTGTTTATCGACGCTGATTGGGCCGGAAATCTTAATGACCGGAAGAGCACAACTAGAGGAGCATTCTTTATGGGTGAGAAACTTGTCACATGGATTAGCGAAAAACAAGGATGCATCTCTCAGTCTACTGCAGAAGTAGAATATGTTGTTGCTGCTGCAAATTGCTCAAATATTGCATGGATCAAACAGTTGCTAGAAGGTATGCATATAAAGATCTCAAAACCAGTGATTATCTATTGTGATAAAACAAGTGTAATAAACATTTCCAAGAATCCAGTCATGCATTCCAAGACTAAACACATTGCAATAAAGTATCATTATTTAAGAGAACAAGTTCAAGAAAAAGAGGTGATACTTGAGTATGTGTAATCAAAAGAACAATTAGCTGATATCTTGACCAAGCCGCTACCCAAAGATACATTTGAGTACCTGAGAAAGAGACTGGGGGTAAAACCCTTGTCTACCAGTCAGTAAAAGACTGAAGGCTACATCAGCCTACTTATTATCAGAATATCATTCATGTTGATGCAAGGAAAGAGAAGAACTTCAAAGCTACATCTATATACATACAGGTATATATCAGAACTGAGCACTAGAGCATATTTTTTTATTGCTGATGGATAAGGGAAATTTAAGGAATATATTATGGATAGAAGAAAATGATTATTTGACATGAATGTCAGATATTTGTAAAATACTTATTTGGCATTGTTGTGAAAGGGAGAGAAAGTATCCATATTATCATAGTCTTTAGAAAAAGAAAAAATATTATCCATCATCAGATCACTCCAATAGGGAGAGATCATATCCATAGGGAGAGATTTTGTATGAAGGAATTAATACAAAGGGAGGGTTTCTAACAAGAGACAAAGACATCAAAAGAGGGAAATTGACACCAGAAGAGGACTCAATACATCAGAAAGTAAAAAGATGAAAGAATCAAATCTAAGCTAACACAGAGCTTACCAGTGGTCAGACATTTTTTATTGGTTATCAAACAAAGATTGGTAGTTTGATGAATCTCAACAATTGTATTTCATATTGTATTAGAAATAGTATAGTGTGATAATATAAGTTTGTTTCCATTAATGCCAAAGGGAGAGATTGATGACATGTAACTGATTACATGTTTGATAATGTTAAGTTGAAGATAATGCAAGACATTAAATCAGTTAATGATTTGTATTGTCATTGATGTCAGCTTGATATCATTTGTACAGTCATGTATATAATGCCAAAGAATTCAGAGAATCAATGGAACAAAGCGTATGCTTTCGGCAATGCATAAAAGTCAAGTATTCACTAAGTGACAGATAACACCGACAGAGTGCACACCATTGGTAAAGGCAAAGAACCAAAGTCACAGTGATACCCGACGAGCAGAAGATAGTGTTGCCCGATGAAGAAAAATCATAGCATACCCAACAAGCTGAAAATAGAGTTACCCGACGAGTAAAATCCAATGATGCCTAACAGATGGAGATCCTGAAGCTGACTAGAGTCACACTGACGGAACTAGCTATTGTCACCGATGACTAACTGTAGAGTTGACCGACAGAAGAAAGAGTTCAAAAAATGATAAAATATCTAGCTGGCAAGAGCTAAAGATAGACTTAATTGGTTGTTTTCATTGTTTTATTTGACCATCTAGTCAAGTGATTGATTTAAAGAATATTTTTATAGTTTGCATAAAGATATGTACGAGAGAAATTAGGAGTTATACTTTAAATCAGATTGGTTGGATTGTTTTTTATGCCAAGAATCAAGAATAAAGAATCAAGAAATGGTTTATATCACGTCTATATAAGAGACAAGCTTAATTCATTTCCGTAATCACATGGAAGGGGAGTGAATAGAAAGGGGATTCTAAAGAGAAACTAATGAAGGATAACTTCATACAGTCCTGATCAATCAACTTGAAGGAGAGCTAAAGAATTTTGTAGACACCGACGAACAATGAAGCACAGTATCACAGAGCAGAAAGTGCGGAGCACAAAAAATTGAATTGATACATTGATCAGAGAGGTAATGTACTTAAATAGATCTAAAAATCTATAATTTAGGTTAAATTAGAAACATGTCATTGTGTTTCAATTTAACCATTGAAGCATCCAGTCTCTTAACAGAGCAGGACTTAACAGTCTTCTATATATTAAGGTAGATCCCAAGGATTGCCGAAAAGGTTGATTCATGAAAGTAGCATTGGAATTTCTAGATACCTATTGATAGTCTAAGAGGAAGGATGATTCAAGGATGGTAGCAAGATTTTCCTAAAGCCTATTAATAGTCTAAGAAGAAGGCTGATTCAAGGATGGTAGAAAATAGATTCCCGATGCTAAGTGACAACCTCTATGTATAAAATCCTCTAACAAGGTCCCACCTAATAGTGTTTGTAACCATTGATGAGGTTGGCTCCTAATAGGGCTCACTTTAGAAGAGTGAAAATTTGGGGTACCAGTCCTAGTGCTTTTTCCCCTTAATAGGGTTTCCACATTAAAATCCATGTGTTATGTGTGTATGGTTTATTACTTTATTGTTTTACATTTCACATATGCATTTTTGGATTTATTGGTATACTGTACATATTTACGGAGTGTCGGTAAATAGTTTTTACTGCTTATCGGTAATCAAGGAGAATAAGGTCAGAAAAGGAAAATTGACACACAGTTAAATCATTATTAGTATTTCATGGCATGCATCTTGTAGGGACTTAATAATCTAAGGTTTATGAATTGGTGGTTAAGTTTAAGGATAAGTTTTTGAAGCCACTGATTCACCCCCCCTCTCTCAGTTATTACTAACAAGAAGGACATGTTAAAAATAGCAATAAGGAGTCTTTATTATGTGATTTGAACAACCAAATGAGAATCAAGGATTATGTGTTGAGGTAGATAACTATAGAGATTAAAGGAATGACCTATCTTTAGAAAAAAATAAAAATTTTAACCAAAAAATCCACATCAAAATTTATTTGATAAAATGATTTCAAGATCTTGCATGACATCAAGCATAATTATTAGCAAGAAAGAGGGGGGAAACAGAAAAGAAAATATGAGCCTAGAGTAATTTTTGTATATTGTATTTATAACTTAGACATAGTTATACAAAGGGGACAAGGAGTTAATTCAAATAGAGCCTTAACTTGTTAATAAAATATTGAAACATAAAATATTCATAACACATACCATGTCGTATAAGGAAATTTGGTATGGTTATATTATCAAAGATCATTCACTTACATTCACATTATCAGTGTATATCCTTATTACATTCTTTATTTCTTACATATTATAGTACATATATTTCTCATATATATCCAATTTGTTTTCTATCTATTTCATTATATCTTTCACTTTATATAAATATATATGATGGTGTATGACCTATTCATACTACTCTTACCATACTTGATGACTTGTCTAGTCATACATAGCATTTTTTGGCTCAAAACCTAGAAATTAAAAAGTGGCTTTATACATCCTATAATATAGGAAATTAGGAAAATAAAACCTCCAATGAGATAAACAAGGTAACAAAAAAACCCTATTCTCAACAACAAATTCCTATACTATCAATGTGAGGATGATAAATAAACTTGCCTAGAAAACAAATAGTGAAATCAATAGAAATCATATGCAAACACATTCAAATAATCTTCCATTGCTCTTATCCTCTTGTATTATATTGTTGAATCTCAAATTCAACCCCAATTCACAAGTATGGTAGCACAAAGGTTGTGGTTAGCCAAGATTGTGAAATTAAGGCTAATTATATAGATTTTAGGACTTCAACAGACAATTGAGACCAAATGACACTAATTAATAATTGATGGTTGACATTAAAAAATAAAGATTGGTTATAGAGTAAACTAGAGTGATTGGTAGAAGAGTAACTACTTAATTTAGAATGACTGACTTGACTTGGATAGAATAGTCTACATGATAGAATTGATTAATTAGATGGACTGATAGTGAGTGATAGTCAGTGAGGTGAAAGTAGAAGACTTCATTAGCATTAAATAAGTAAATAATTATTTAAATATTTATTGAGGGAATAAATAAATAAATAAATGATTTCAGTTACTTCTAGAAGTTTTTTTTTAAATGAATAATTAAATTAATTAATTAATTAATTAAATATATAAGATGGAGTTAATTATTTATGTTAGTTATTAAATAATTAAATTAATTATTTAATTATTGGTGAAAAAATTTAGAAAGTTGTCTAGAATCAAATCATTAATATTATTTAATTACAATTAGAAAAAGGGATTAATTAAAAGATGAAATCACTTAATTAATATTCTTGAATATTGGATAATTAAATAATTAAAATTATTTCATTACGAGAAAGCAGGGAAATGTCAAATTTTGAACCTTGAATCAAAATAAAGACAAAATAATTGAATAATTCAGATTATTTAATTAACTAAGAGGAATATTAGTAAAAATACCCATGCATGATTGGACAATTTTAGGTGTCTATGTCGTGCCCATTTTTGAGATAATGTGAGTATGAGTGTCGTTTCAAAAACTAAGTCATTGAAATTTGGCCCAAAGAGAATGGGGTAAAATGGTGCCCCCTCAAGAAATTGACCGAGAATTTTTTTTTTAAAAGTTCAAATTATAGACAAAGCGTTTAGAAGTTCATATATGTGTTTAGCACAAAAAAGAGGTTAATAGGCAGAAGTTATGAGCTCTGGAAGCTATAAAGGACCATAACCAATATAAAAACATGTGTGTACAAGTAAAACAAGGCATAAAATATTATGAATAAATGACGTCAGAGTATGCAGGGTGTAAGTGTTGGCATTGATGTCAAAAGAAGTATGAGGGGGAGATCAACAAAATTTATTATTGTTTATTTAAATAGTTGCAAAGTATAATTTTGGTATGGATATGAAACATTCTTATTAATGTTGAGAAGTTGTAACTTTAGTTATAGCTAATGGATAATTCTTAAGATGCATTACATTATTCAATATTATGTTTTCTTAAAGTCATAATGTGGACATATCGATTGCAGTTCTAATCAAGAACATATAATGTAAGTTTCTTTAATTTGTTTTTAGTTTGGGAATAGGAGTAGAGAAGTATGGTACAAGAATGGAATATTGTGTGATTGGAACTTTGATATGCATTATAAATGTCATGGTCTTAAATTCTAATACCCTTAGAAACTATTATAATCTTTAAGATTGTGTCTAATGTTTAAAATGAGTTCTTTCAAGTACATATGTATAACATATATGTTGTTAAATTCCAATGGTTAGGAAGTTGAACAAGTATTTATCAATTCAATTTCAAATATAAATGTTGGTTTAACCATTCATTTATGATGTGTAAAATATGTAAAACTTGTTTGAAGTCTGTTGGAGAGTTCATGCGATAAACTGGAAATGGTAAATTAAATATTCTAAATAGAGGCCAACTATTTATCAGATAGATGTCTATAGATTGAATTTTATATATATGTTGTAACAGATTTAAGATATTTTTGTGAGGTCTTTATTGACTCAAAATGAGAATGAATATTGGTGCAAGATTTGATATGATGAGAAGTTGAGTTGCAATTATTTGTATTTTGTAATCATTGAAGACATGAGAGGAGTGTAGGAATTTAAAATGTTATATTTAAAGGATAATAAATTTAATATTTTATAGTGAATCAGAGTCACTCTATGTATACTAATTCTTCTTCCATGAAAGAAAGTGCAAGGGTTTGTGCTCCTAGAGTTGGTGCTTTGAAATTGTACCCAGTGTGGGTTTGGTTAGTGAGACCTTGTTGATACATGATTAGTGAGATCTTTTCCAAAGAGGCATACATATAACCCATGAGGTTTCTATGTCAATGAGATGTAATAAAGATAAATTTAATAGTAGTTTGTTTCCCCCTTACCAAAATTCCACACCATGGATACAATTTTGCTATAGATACTTTCAATAACATGTGGATAACATAGGCTCCTACAAGAGTTTGAGCCCAACATGGAATTGCAAGATGTGATATAGTTTAGAGGAAGCTTTCATGGTGTTCTAAGAAACATTAAAGAAGTATGGCAAGGTAGAATAGAAAGGAAATGATTAAAATATGTGTTGGGCATGTTGGGCGCACAGAGAAGAGAAAAGCTTAAGATGACTTATCCCACATTAACAGTGTGGGAAACATATAAGTAAATTTTATATCCCAGTGCACAAGTAATAGGTAGCCAAAGGAGAGAACCTTTTGGTAGACCAACTACATGTAAGGTAGACATATGTAAAATAGTTGGCGGTATAAAAAAGTTAATTTTTTGGGACCCGCAGCCGAGGATGTTTAATTTTAGAGAAAGTGTTAAGTCTAAAGGATTTTAGAAAAAGAAGTTAGGAGGTGCGATATGTGAAAGCTAATCAAATGATGCCACGTAGAAGTGGGCAAGTACTTTAGAAATGGTAGCTAGGCGGTGAGATTTCTCAAGGAGAGAGAAATTCTTAAAGTAAAGAAGACTTCCAAAATTTTAGGGAAGGAAGGAAATTCCCAAAATCTTGATAGGAAAAGTAGTGGGGCCAACAAAGCCAAGTGGCAGTCATTCGTGATCCTGCACTCTGAAAAACCAGGGAATGTAAAATTTTACCTGATCATGAAAAAGTGCCATGTGGTGATGTCGGGCAAACCAAGGAGAGTACCATGAAGCCAAGCCAAGTTAGTAACCATGTTAGGTGGCAGAAAGTTGCGATCCCATGGTCTAACAAACCAAGGATGACGAGGAGCCAGGATTGGAAGGTGGTTCCACATAGTAGAGTGGGGCCAAACAAGTGAGAAACAAGGTGGTGTTATGTAGCCAGACCAAGTCAGACATAGATGACAGGTGTTAGTGTGTCACTATCTTGTGATCCTAGTGATGAGGATAGAGAAAGACCATAGGATAGAGAGGTGTCGATAGATGGTGGCCCATGCCAATGTTGTAGAAGACTAGCCAAATCAGTTGACAAATCAGGCTTGTCGTGATCCCACAATTTGACAAACTAAAGAGAGAGAAATATTGTAGGATAGGAAGATGATGCCACATAGTAGAATGGGCCAATCGATAATGAAAAATTTCCATGTAGCAAGGCGGTCCCATGTGTAATCGAAGGAAGAGATTGACCCGATGTGATTGGATGAACAAATAGAAGAGTGACACATGGTGGTCGAGTGGTTTAGAAATTTCTCAAAGGGAGATTAAAAGGCAAGCAGATCTAACGGTTGTCCTAATCCCACAAAAGAAGTTGCAAGGAGGTTAAAAGATGTGGGATCACGAGATGGTGACAGGTGTCCAACCCAAGGTAGGATAAAAGTACTTCATAGGTGATGAATGGGGACTCCAAGTTGAATCAGATGCTTCCATGTAATGGTCTTAGAAGGTGGGGTTGACAAATACATAATGACCTTCTTAAGTAAAAATATTAATTCCACATCACGGTCCAATAAAGGTAGTTAAAACAATGATAAGGGTCATTATAAATTTGTTTTAACGATGATAAAGGTGGCAGTTTATATTTTTTCATTCATGCGAAGGGTCTCAAGGGTTTCTCAAATAGATCTATTGGGTTAAACCCTTTCCTTTAGCATGCTCTTTCAGAGACACAGGAGTTAGAGGCCTCGTCCTAGTACAGTTGGTTACAACTTGAGTCCAGATTAGAGGCCACAATGATTATTCGACAGTCAAATTCAAAGTTAGAGGCGCAGTTGTGCATATTTTTGGGTCATGATTATCAATAGATCTTCCTCTTCTTAATCCTCTTTGTAGTTTAATTATTGATCATTCTAGTTGATACTCAGTTCAACGGAGAGTTTGTATGTTGTTTACTTGAGAATTAGTGCTAGTTTTTCTTTTAAAAACAAGGTTAGGGTTTAGATTTAAGGGTTCTCACTTTTTTAAAGGAAGGAGAAGTGATCAATGTTTGATCGTCTATTTTTTTTCTTAGGCTATGGAAGCCATTGTAACTGGTATGATAGAAATTTCCTTTCTATTTTTGAATAAAGCTCATAGCTTTAAAGACCTTTTTTGAATTCATATTTTTGTATGTAGTCTTGGATTTGATGTCTCCTTCTAATGTATTCATCATTTAGATCATGCAATTATTTGTATTTGTTATGCATCATTAAGTCGGTAGAATTCACTCTTGCATAGGTTATAAGTTGTGCTTTCTCAAAATTTCCTCCATAATATAGTTAAGTGTGAAGAGTATTCATCCTCCTAACCTATTAATAAAAAGAAGATATGAAGCACTGATATGTAAGTTGTTCAGACATAATATTTGTGTCATATACTTGTAACTTGTCTTCTTTTAATGAAATCCCTTGTGATCAAAGCTTCATTTTGGTTACAATATCTTCAGTGTATCACCTAGTAGATTAGTTTTTTTCAAAGTTAAAGTTTTCCCTTTCTGCATCTTTTATTCCTTTTCTCCCAAATTTTTCTTTTTTTTTGTTCAAATATCTGGATAGGTGAATATCAAATCGGAACCGACCTATAATTTAGAGAATCACTCCATCCATAGGAAATCCTACTACCTACGAGTGTTTCCACATTGTCTTGAAATCCTTGAGTCTTCATACAAGAAAGATTGAGGAAGGTGCAATTTCAGGCCTCAATGGTTTTTGGCATTGCCCGGTGGGATACACTTAGAGAATATATTGTAATCATTGCTGGTTTTGATATGCTACCAGTAAGTTCAGACTTTTGAGAGGTCACTTTTGTATATCTTGTGACTCTACAAAAAAAATATACTGGTTTCAAGAGATCAAATGTGGCTATGTTCAAGTTTACATTTTGATTTCCAACCTTTATATGAATAGAGATGTCATATTATTATGGATAATTAGAATAGCCACCACCATATCATGCAAATATTGTTCAAGGGGTTAATCATCAGCTATATCCAAATCCTCCCATGCCTATTTTCAGCCAAGTTTACCCATATGTTCAATATGCCCCAAACAAATATGTTCCTACCCAATTTCCTGATAAAACTTAAGATACTCAGGTTCAAAAAAAGTTTCAAGACTTTGTGAGGCAACATGAATATGAGTTGCAACAAGAATTAATTTTATAGCAGGATGAGTGGTCTTATCAGGCCTATCTTTGTGAACAAGAGATGGCTCATATGCACCAGCAAGAGATTGGGGCTCATATCTATGAGCAAGAATTACTTTCCAAACAAGTTGCAGATAAAGATGAGAAACTTGGGTTGGTAATTGGACAATTATAAGAGTTAGAGGCTCAATCTGCCTTGTGTGCCCTAAGTCATTCTTCCAGCTTGAGATTCCAAGTTTTAGGAGTTATTAACCTACTAAAGAAATAAGACAACCCCTCTATGAGCCCAATAATGAAGAAAACCAGTCAAGCCAATCTATTAATCCTCATTTTTAGATAATTAAAAAGCTTGTACCGAATAATCAAACTACCAATCTTCTATGGAAGACTTCATGGACTCAACATCTTGGCTTTTAAATGCCAAACCTTATCATGGTTATCTCATGCAAGCCAAACCAAGATCAGGGAATTGAAAATAAAATAAGTTCAAAGAAGGATGATAAAGTGATAGATGGTCAAGAGTAGAACCAATATGGACAAGAGGTCGTAAAAAATTTATTTCTTGAGCTTCCCACTTATTTTGAGCAGGATGATGAACAATTTCTAGTGGCGTCAAAAAAAGAGGAGAAGAAAGAAGATGCCATGATTTGGGTTGAAGAACTTCCTTCTTTCTTTGAGAAAAATGAGGAAGTTGTGATTCTAATCACATTAGTAAAAACTTTGTAGCAATAGAAGGATAAAATTGATGACGTTACAGTTAAAGAAGCATCTTCTCAAGATATGGAAATTGACATGATCTATGAGGAGGACCTTTATGATAGTATTATTGAGGATTTGTGTGTGAAGTTTGATATTGATATGTCAGGTGAAGGCTTGGTGAAAAAGATTATCTCAATGTCAGAACATTTGTCTATTTTATTGAAGAAGGTAGTCGTGTTGCAGAGTGTTCCTTCATGAATGATGATAAGGAATTTCAGTTTGAGATAGTTGATCCTAAGAGCCTTGTGGTGGTTGATATCTTTGATAAGATCCTAGATGTCATAACTGAAGAGTATTATCCTATGACTATGGATGAGGAGTCAAAATTGAAAACAATTATTTACAACAACCATTACAAACAACAAGAAAGAGTAGAAACCAGCAAAAGGAGCTCCAATTTTATACTTTCAAGAGACTTACCAATAAAGAATATGATCTGATTAGAAATAAGTTAGAAGGCCTCATTTTATTTAGCACCTAAATATGAAGATGTTGATGATAAGGACCAAATGCATCTTCTTGATTCATTCCGTGATGACAACATCTTCAATCAGTAGGTTATATTAAGTCATAACATTTCCTTTCTTGTTCAAGAAATGTTGCTTAAGTTGGTTAAATGTTTTCCATTCTTCCATCTTCCTATATTTTCCTATAAGAATGTGCACCATTTCAATTTGAGGAGAAAGGGAAAATATTTTAGTGAACCAATAAATGGTTTTTTTTATCATTTTTTTATGTTAGCTAGGCTAGGGTAGGGTAGTTTAAAAGTTTTTTTGTTCCCTAAGTGTTGTGGCAGATTACTTAGTTTTAGTCTTAAAAGTCTTTGTTTTGAGCTTTTCATAAGTGTTTGTAAAAACATAGGTTATTGAGAACATGTTCCAATTCCATTAAAGCACTCATTATGTATTCATTCTAAGATAAAAATGCATATTCATTCTGAGAACATACCTATTACTCTTGATAGGTGAGCTTATCTCATCAGCCATAAATTTGTTTTCAGTTTGAAGGTATAACTAATATATTCTCTATGGTTTCACCTTGTTTAAATAAGGTTTCATGTTGATAACTGACTCACAACACAATATATTGCACAAGAATAGTGGATTGTTCTACTTAGCATGAAAATACCCCTGAGACGTTGCCAGATATCCTACAAAACTTTCTCACCATGGATGCAATTTTTATAGAAATACTATCAATAGAATATGGATAAAACACGCTCTGACAAGAGTTCTAGCACAACCTGCATTTGAGAGATGTGATATAGTTTAGAGGAAGATTTCATGGTGTTATAAGTTGACATTGAAGAAGTATGGCTGATTAGAACATATAGGAATTAATTAAAATGCGCGTTGGGCGTGTAGACGAAAGAAAAGCCTAAAAATACTTATCCCACATTCACAGTGTGGGAAACATATAAGTCATTTTTATATCCCAGCTCATAAGTGATAGGTGGAAAAAGGAAATTTTCTTTTTGCAGACCAACTACAGATGAGGCAGTCACATGGAAACAAGATGGTGGTCAAAAAACTTAAGTTGGTGAGACATACAGTCAAGGATGTTTAATTTTAGAGAAGGTAACAACTCTAAAGGATTTTGGAAAAATAGTGTAGGAGGTCACTGATGCATAGTGCACAGTAGGAAGATACAGAGTATTAGTAAACTTCTCATTTACTCGGTGCATACAAGAATACTCGGCCAACACTAGACCACTAATCAATCACTGGCACTCAGCCATAACTGCAACTCGCCACTTATTGACTAAGATATATGCAATATCTTTCACAATCCTTCAAATTTTTTCTAGGTACAATCTAAATCCACAATCCTTTTGATAGGATGGATACCTACTTTCCTGTGAGGTCTAGGCACTCTTCTTACCCCAATCTAAGACCCAAGGTTATGAAACAAATCTCTTCAAATTATGTCTTAGCGACACTTTCCCCAAACTCTAACCAATGTGTGAAACTCTTTGTACCAATGGAATCACCCAATCAATAAAATTCTTGGTATACCCTAATAGGGTCCTATGGACAAAGAATCATCCAACAGATCGATTCATACACACTCATAAAAACCCAAACTGATACTGCCCTCTAATTCCTTGTAGCCCTATCGAAAGTATTTTCCTTGCACAACTTTTGAATACGAGGGGAACATAACAAAAGGTTCCTTTTTTCACACACCCATTATGAAGTTATTACAATCCCCAAAGACCCAGAGACCCACTCTACTCCATCACTACTAAATCCTCACAAAGCACACAAAGCTAATTGGCCAAATTAGGCTTGGTTTACAGAGCATGTCATCTCGGATGGGTACACCGAATGAATGTAGGGACTTTGAAACCTTCTAATAGCTCAAAATGACCTAAGCCAACCATTTAATTGATCTCTTCAATCAAATACTTCATCTTCTCATCACTATTCCTATTAGTTTGGCTAAATACATTGAGATATTTAGCCTAGGGCTTGATGCTAAAAGGACCAGAACACCAGATCTTGAGAAGAGTCTTAGGAATCACTAATAATATATCCCTAACCTAAATTTCCCAAGAGGTCATGGATTTCCACTCAATAAATTACAAGTTAGTGTTCCATTTGTATCATAGGCTAAGAATTGATGCCCTACAAAACCGCTTTCACTAAATTGTATATAACTTTTAATCTATAATTCTAATTGAACTCAAATAAAATTATTTGAAGAGTAGACTCACATGGCTATCAAATAATTTCATTAAATTCACTCTCCCAATCCATACAAATCTATAAACATAGAAATTTCTCAAGAAATCATGTTCATTTTATTCAAACTTGTATCAAAATCTCTTCTACAATTTCCAACACTTCCAACCTCCATCAAAGAGGCTTGGATATTCTTAAATATCTTCAAAACATAGTTCCAACGAATAAAAAATGGTTATGACTATTGGTAACCACCTTTTGATCTTCTCACGTAGCTTTTTGAAAAGTTGCTCGAGCAACTTTGACAACTTTTAGCAACATTGAAACATTGTTGTATTTTACACTCTTTGAACCCACAATGACATCCATTGGATTCCTATGACCACAAAATGATCCGATATGAACAAAATAATCCAAATTCCTTGGATATAACACCTTCACACTTCCCGTCCCTAAAACACCTATTGACACCTATTAAATTGAACAAAGTATCCAAGTGGACCAAGGTATCCTAAGCTTTATAGATGCAGCTTAGGGACCCTTGACCATACAAATTGATCAAGACAAAAATGGGGTGATCACAAGGATCAATCCTTATTACAATGCAAAATAAATCAACTCGATAAGCCGTGGGTTCCTTTCACCATACTCCTCAAGACAAAATGAACACAAGTCTCTTGAGTGAGAAAGTCTTCAAGTTGAATGCCTGTTTTATGAATATCTTTAGGGTTCATCCAGGTAGCATCCTCCATAGATTTATGTTTCCACTTTACCAAGTACTCATAGTAAGTGGTTCCCCAATTTTTCTTTCTCACTCATTTGTCTAAAATTCTTTCAATCTCAAGAGGTTTGTATGTGGGTAGATCGTTCAATGCTTTTTCCTAGGGAGGATCTAAATTACCTGAAACACAATCATCACTAATAGGACCTTTATAAGCATATATGTTGGTAATATTGAAGATAGGAGATAGACCAATATGAGATGGAAAATCAATCTTGTGAGCATTGTTTCTACACTTCTTCAATATTTTGAATGGACCAATCTTTTTCATCACAAATTTACTTTATTTCTTCTTGGGTAGTATTTATTTCTTAAGGTGAAGCATCACCATATCTCCCACTTTAAATTTCACATCCCTCCTCTTTTTGTCTACATGTTCTTTATACCTTTCAGTGGTATGTTTCATCTTTGTCTACACTTGTTCATGGATATCCTTCCTTACTTCTGTAAATTCATTTTCTAATGCACTTCTCTTCTCCATATCCTTCACATCTCTAAGTTCTAACACACCTCTAGGGTGAACACCATACACAATCTAGAAATGAGTTAAACTAGTAGTCCTATTGACTGAGTCATTGCAAGAGAATTCTACTTGGGCCAGTATAGAATCCCAAGTGACTCCATATTCTTGATTTAAATATCTAAAAAGGTTCCCAAGAGACCTATTAATCACTTCTATCCGACCATCAGACAGTGGATGATATGCATATGATAGAGACACATTTTTCCCAACTTTCTCCATAGTGTTCTCCAAAAATGTCCCAAAAATTTAGGGTCTCTATCAGATATGATTGACAAGGGTAAGCCATGAAGTATAAAAACTTCCTTAAATAATAACCCTACTATGTGAGATGCATCGTGAGTTGTTCTACATGGTATAAACTACACCATTTTAGAAAATCTATCTACTACCACATAGATACTGTCAAATCCAGATTTGGTCTTATGTAGACCCACAACAAAGTCCATACTTATTGAATCCCATGGTTTTGAAGGGATATGCAATGGAGTATACAATCATGCATTTGATGTGTGAACCTTGGCTTGTTGACAAACCAAACAACTCTCCACAAATATTCTGACATATGTTTGCAACTTGGGCCAATGATAGAATCTCCTGACAAGTTCTAGTGTTTTATCCACTCCAAAGTGCCTTGCTAAACATCCACAATGCTTCTGTTTGATGATGTTCTCCCTAATGGATCCTTTTGGCACACACGGAAGACTTCCTTTGAAAAGTAACCCATCATGTGCAAGGAAATATGTCAAAATAGTGTGATATCTCTCTGTCATCTCAGTACAAACCTCATAAGCTTCCTTGAAGTTGTCATCTGTACCATACATGTCCTTCATAACATGAAAATCAACACTTTCCAACTGAATAGCTTGAATGGTTAAATATCTCCTTCTAAGAGCATCATAAACCTTATTAACAATCCTGTTCTTATTTTTTATTGTCAAGGTGTAAGATTGTAAAAATTCCATCCATTTCACATGCCTATGGTTAAGTGTGTCTTGTCTATTCAGAAAACTAAAATCATGAGTGTTAGTAAAAAAATGAATTCTTTCGGTAAGAAATAATGCCTCCATTTTCTTAGTGAATGTACCATTGCATAAATTTCAAGATCATAGGTTGAATATTTCTACTTATCTTCATTCAATTTCTCACTCAAGAAGGAAACTGGTATCCCTTCTTTGCTCAACACCCCATCAATAGCCTTGTTCCTTGTATCACATTCCATTGTCAAGACTTTGTGAAAGTCTGGCAGAACTGAGATGTGTTGCTCTGCAATATTTTTCTTCAGAAACTCAAAAGACTCATTACCCTCATTAGTCCATATAAACATGCATTTTCTTCCACCTTTAATAGTATTGATGATAGGAGTACATATGTCACTGAAATTTCTGATAAATTTCCTATAGAAAATACACAAACCATGAAAATTTTTTACCTCTAAAGAATTATTATGAGGTGGCCAATTGAGGTTGTTTTACACCTTAGAAATATCTATCTTGAGGATATTATTAGATATTACAAATCCTAAGAATGCAAGGTCTTCTTGAAGGAACACACACTTTTCTAAATTTATCTTCAACTATTCCTCATGGAGCTTGTTTAATACCATGTCCAAATGCTTGAGATATTAATCGTTGTTCCTACTAAAATTTAGAATATCATCAAGATATAAAAATAAATTATTGAGAAAAGGCTTTAAGAATTCATTCATAAGACTCATAAAAGTGCTTGGAGCATTTGAGAGACCAAAAGGCATTACAAGCCACTCATAAAGACCACCTGTGGTCTTGAAATCTAGTTTCCACACATCTCTACCTCTGATCCTTATTAGATGGTAACCAATTTTTAGATCCAGTTTGGAGTAATAACTTGCACCCCCTAAACAATCCACTAGATCCTCTATTCTAGGCATAGGAAACCTATATCTGATAGTTATCCTATTTATTACCCTAGAATCCATGCATAGTCTCCATGTAAATTCATTCTTAGGTGCTAGTATCACAGGGACTACACAAGGACTTACACTCTTCCTAATTATCCCTTTAGATAAAAATTCCTCAATCTATCTCGCTATTTATTGATTATATTTAGGGGTCATTTTGTATGCTTCCTTATTTGGAAGGGTGGCCCCTAGTATGAGGTCTATGCAATGACTAACTTTCCTATGAGGTGATAAAGTCTCTAGGGTACTTTCTATAATCAGACCCTTATACTCTTTCTACAATAAGACTCTTATACTCACCCAACAGTGTTTTAACCTCTCTAGGACCTACATCTCTGCTAGAATCTTTGACCTTTGGTTCCTTTAAGGTTGTCTTTTTATGTATCAGAACTTTTAAAAAAAAGGTATCTTCTTTTCCTTCAATACCTTCATGAATTATTTTTCCCCAACACACAAGACACTACTAACCACATGCTTCTCCTTCCCATCATCATGAAGTGGATTCATAATATATTCATCTCCTACTTTGGTTATCATATACACATTACTTTTCCCATCATGTTTGACATTCACATCAAATTGCCAGGGCCTTCCTAACAATAAGTGACATACGTCCATCTCAGTCATATCACACAAAACTCTGTCTACATATTCTCCTATATTGAATTCTACCCAAGCTTGTTCACAAATGAGGTTTTATTTCTCATTTGTCAACCATGAGGCTCTACAATGGAATGGATGAGGGATTTTTTGTAAATTTAATTTATCAACCAACTCTCTAGATGCAACATTATCAGGGGATCTAGAGTCTATAATAACTTTTCATACCTTGTTGTTCACCTTGCGTCTTGTTCTAAACAATGACTTCCTTTGAGGTGGCTCTGAATGGTGACATTAAGTTTTTCCATTAGTACACTTAGTGAAAAACATTGACAAAGATCATCGGTACAAGCATAACTGGTGGATAGCGAGCATACCCAATAGAAAAAAAAGGTCACGAGGTAAAAGTGCAAAGTATGGAATTGACTGATGAACACTAATAAGTGTTGTACCAATGAAATAAACATGACATCACCGACGAGTGAATAACATAACATGAAGATCATCACCGACGATACAGTTTTGAGAAAAAATTGACAGAGTAGAAAAGGCATACCCGACGAATAGATCAAGAAAGGAACACCAACAAAAAACAAAATCGGTAGACTGATAGACAAGCCCGACCATCAGAACCGATAGTTAGTTAGCGAACCCGCGAATAGTGGATCTGACTTTTACACATCAGATAAAACATTGTAATTCTATTTATAGAGTTTTAATTTTCTTTAAATCTTTACTTGAGGGTCAAGCAAGCATAATGTAAATGTTTTAAAGCATCCTAACGAATCTAAAACATATCTAACTAAAGATCAAGGTCAATGTCATGCCCAAAAATTTGCGCCCAAAAATGCAACAACCTTTTTTTTAAAAGGTGAATTTAATAGCATATTAATGTTAAGAGGGTGTAAGGGGTATCATGACAAGTTTCAACCTCCCTTAACCCTAAACGTCTAATAAAGGATTAGTTTCTCAAGGTGACGTTAATCATACAATTTGGCTAGGAATAATTTTAGGATAATGCTCGAAGATTTAACAAGGTGAAGTTTTGTGGAGTTCGCATGTCATTCACTAAATTTTATTAATAGAGTTTGATGATGTGGAGAAAGAAAGAGAGACTCCCTATTCTCCGTCTCTAGGGTCATTCGAAAAGCCTGGTAAGTTATTAGATGAGGAACTCTATGCTTAATTAATTCTCTAGGGTAGGGCACTGCCATAATATTATTTTTATAATAGTCAGTATACTGGCCACATATATTGACCACATAAAAATAACATTAAGAGTCCCCGAGATTTATTTAAAAACATTAATTAAGTTCACCCCCCTTAAAAATATTGACCAATTAAATATTCCTTTATAATAATATAATTTCAATTTATTTGTACTATTAATGTCAGGTCGGATAATATTTTACGAAGATATTATTTTAATTAGGAGGTTCATTTTAACTTAGTCATTAGTTGAAATTTTGTTTCGTAAATTCACTATGAACGAGGAATATTATTATTATAGATAAACTATCTTATTTCAACACATTTTCCTTAATTAATATAATTTCCATTATTAATCTACTTACTAAGTTACATCTCTACATTCATGAAACAAACATACATATTCTTAAAATGACTTATCTAAATTTCCTAATTATACTCTAAATAAGGGAATGAGTCTTCCCATAAAAGAGACAAAAGAAATAAAAATTATAATATCTTAGAGGGAGGAAAAAGTTTCCCCCTCTTTTGCAACACAAAAGAAACCCCTAACCCTAATTCAAAGTTAGGGTTTGGGTAAGATATGAGGTGACCAAAAGTATTATACTTAGCTTATTCTCTCTTCTTTTTTTTTTCTCCTCTAAATTTTCTCCTTCCCCAAACCCTAGAATTCTTTCTCTCTCTCTCTTTTTATTTTTATTTTTATTTTTTGTGCAGGTCAACAATGGAAGGTGGGTGAATAGAAAATCTCATATATATCTAAGGATTTACAAATAATAATTTTTTTTTTTTTTACATTCTAAATATTGCAGCTCTCATAAATGTTGAAAACTATTACCAAGCAAGTTCAATGAAAATTGCAGCCTTAAAGGCTTATTACAAAATCTATCTCTCTATTTAGATACAATTCTATCAAGTGCCTCATGGCCTTTACAAATCAGTTTGAAGAAGTACATAATATCAATGTATTAACTTCTCTTCCATGATCATTCTCACTTCTACGAAATCTCAATCTTCAAATCTGCATTATAAGACAAAAAAAAAAACAATGGGGAAACAAGAAATCATGGGGTTTCTCTCCACCCAACCTAGGCCGGACCATGGGGCTGCTCTCCACCCAAGCTAGGCCTCTTATGAGGCCACCCCTAAGCTTGGGGAACCAAGCAAAAGTGGGTTACATACAATCACAAACAACAATCATAAGAACATGAAGATCTTTACATTAAACTCCCATTTTCCAAAGGCTTACACAATGGATCTTTTAAATATCTCACTTGGGGTGAAGTGGACCAAGTACCCAAGGGAGAAAACCATCCCAAAACATGAAAATTCCAGTCTTCACATGGCTATCCAAAACACATTCTTACACATTTACAATCCAATAGTTACATGCCCTTATGACCCCCAATGAAACAACAAAGAGGGAAGCTTCATGGAGCCCATACTCCATGCTTTTTCCCTCTCCTCCTTGATGAGAGACTCTACACAAAGGGCTGTCATACACCTCCACCCCCAAGACTACTCTTCCCTCCCAAGGGTGAGTGAGTCTTGATACTCCCATAACAAAACATGCTAAGAAAGACAAAGGAAAAACTTGCAACGACTTCAATCAACACATTAACAACAAGATCCAAAGAATTCAACAAGTCCATCAAGCACAACAATAAACATATACCAAGAAACACATAGTTTACATAAGGAAAGAGATATTTGCATAGTGTCGACCAACCTAAGATCCAAGCTTAAGGAAGAAAGTTGAAGAAGAGCTCCCTTTTAGCCAAATCCCTCCTTCCAAGATCTCCAATTCTAGCAATGTCCCTAAATTAGGGAGTGGGTGTTCAAACTCTCCAACTTGGAGAGTCCCCACTAAAAAGCCCTCTTGAATGCTCATGGGGAGAAGAAAATTCCTCTCATTGGTCCCTTTTCCCTACACTCTTACACTTTACCAAATATGGAACTAAGAAAGGAGCTTCCAAAAAGGTGAATCATGTCTTAACACTAATATGGATTGGTGTTCTACCCGAGTCAAGACTCACAAGATTTGATTTTCGTCCAACTTGGGAAATCAACTTTTTGGAAGGGTCACATGGTCAAATGGGGGCTATACTAGGTTTAAAAAGACCCTTAACTATTGGTATAACAAGTGGGCTACCTAAAAATGACCCCAA
>MU228112.1:418742-440688 GCA_018584345.1 Thuja plicata
AATCTCTTCAATAACCATAATATAATCATAATGAGTTTCCAAATCAATAGTCTCAGAATAAAGGTTCATAATAAAAACATAATATAGTCCATAAGGTGCATCATAAAGCATCATGTGTCCATACATCAAAAATAACCAAACCCATGGCATAAAGCCTAAAGTCCATAATGTCTATAGTGCATCATAAGCAAAGTATCATATGCTAAATCTATCATAAATAGAAAATTGGAAAACTACAATGGGGTTCGGGGTGAGACCTCACAATCAAGTTGTAAACCGTGGATCTAGAGTTAACTTGCGAAGCGTGAATCAAGAATAGAGCCAAAAATCTAGTATAAATAGATGTTCAATCAATTATGAATTATAAATTCATTATTGTTAATAGCCATGAAGATCATCTAAGGAGCAGAAGGCAGAATTCATGCAAAGTTCAGAAATAGATCACACCAGTTATCAAGAACACACAGAGGCTACCAACGTGCAGACAAAGGTATTATTCAATCATGAAAAGATGATTAATCATACATAGGAAGCTTTATTGGATCTATTATTAGCAATTAGAGATTGCATACATCATAAGATCAAAGATTTATATAGTTGCATTCTAACAAGTGCATCACATCTAAAATCCTTTTGTAGAAGGTGGACTTAACAGTTCTTTACAAATCTCTTAACAGAGTGCACACTTAATAGTGTTGCTAAAGCTTCAAACAAAGTAGATCTTAACAGGTCTCCAATGTAATACTCCTAATAGGGTAGGTAATCAGAAGTGACTAATTTTAAGCCTTAACCGACCCCTGCTTATCTACAGATAGTGAAGTCTTATGGGCAACAATCCCCACCATAGTTTTTACTTCCTAATAGGATTTTTCTGCGGTATCATATCTTGTGTCATGTGTTATCTATTTTCATGAATGTTTCTTGTATGGTTACTTATTAAATAACTTACATTATGATTGCATATGCATAAAGAAAGATGAACAGTTAGATAAGATAATTTACAAACTCATGACTAAGGGTTAATTGGATAACCAAGAAAAGTTTTAGAGGTACTGATTCACCCCTCCCCTCTCAGTACATCAGTCCAATATAATTACAACAATTGGTATCAGAGCTAAGTCTCTTTCTTGAAAAGCTTAAAGACTTAAGAGAAAAGATTAGAGAAATAGAAAAGTACAGACTAGACATGACTATTGAGAATGAGAAATTATAGATGTAGATAAAGTATGAGCAGTATAAAGAGGCGAGAATCAACTTGAGAAAACTTCTTGATGAAAGAAAGATTATGACAACTAGGCTGAATGAGAAGGCCTAGAAAGAATCAGAAATACAAGATTACTTTAATACAACAAAATCAACATCAAGTAAAGCATCAGACCAATCAGATGAAAAGATCACAAGTCTACATGAGGCCAATCAACATCTAACCGAGCAGTTGAGAATACTATAAATCGGTCAAGAGACGCAAATGGTGAAAATTATTGATGTCATGAACGATGCAAGAAAAGCTAAAAATGAAAGAACACTAGCCATTGATGATATGAGGAAAATAACAAAGAAGCTACAAGAGAAAGAATCAAAGATTCAAAGACTTACTAATCATCACCATGAGATTACCAATCAGATTATTCTTATGAGTCAAGAAGGAAATAGATTAAATATAGAACTCATTGAAAGAATACAGATCATTGGTGAGCTAAGATAAGAGAATGAAAAATTGAAGCATGAAGTAAAATTCCATAATCAACACAACGAATTGATCAAGAAAGTTGAAGATAGCAACAAAAGGATGCATGATTTTCTTGATGGACAAAGAAGAGTCCACAACTACATAGGATTAGGGTACAATGAGAATGGTGAATCTTCTAATCAACCAAATCAAAGGAATTCTTTCACAACCCCAAGATCCAAGAAGCTGTCATGCAATCACTGCAAAAAACCTGGCCACACCTCAAACATTTGCAGAAGCAAAATGAAAGGTATTCCTCAAGCACAATCTACTTTCATCGGTAATTGTTATAAATGTCAAAAGAAAGGACACAAGGCAAATGAGGGTAGATCCAAAGTGACAAATCCAAAAAGGAAAACCTACATGGAAAAGTACTGGCCTACCTACAAAATGAATGGGCATCCGCATGAGGCATGCTGGAAAAAGAACAACAAGGCCTAAACACCAAAGGAAACTGATAATAGCTACAAACCAACAAGAGTAGGTAGCTCATATATTTGGGACTATAACACATGGGTAAACTACACAACATGTGGGAGGTATGGTCATATTGTTGCCAACTATATGAGAAGGTCAAGAGGTTGGACCAATCCAAGTATGGCATGTTTACATTGTCATAAGGTTGGACATGTGATAAAAGATTGCAAAGACTGACTAACAGATACAATTACTAATCCCAATGGAAATATAATTGATGACATCAAGAGAATGAGAAACAAGATGTGGGTAAAAGCCACAAAAATTGAAGGTGTTGGAACAAGCAATGAAAATGGTGACACCCCATCCAATGGATCTGGTGACATCACTACATCCAACTAGATTGCACAAGTAAGTATGGAACTACATTATGACAAGTTATATTATGCATCAGTTCCATTACACATAGTTCATATTGTAACATTAGCATGAATAAAGATGCATTATTTTGTTATTTGTTAAATTGTTGAAAAGCAACCATCGGTTATTGGGTACAAATTTGCATGTGTGAACACACACAGAAAAGTTATCACTACTTACCATAATGTATCGGTCATTAAACAAATGCCAAGTTGCTAAGTGTAAACTGATGGACATCGGTGAACCTTGAGGCAACAAAAGCTATCTTCGCGACTTTACCAACCATCATCGGTGAAGTCACCAAAGCTGCTAGAAACCCCGATGCTTTGCACAAACACCAAAGATGTTATGAATGCCTCTATCGATGAACTCAATCTTTGTATACTGACGAGTTGGTGAGCATTAATAACAACTCAGGGTACAAAAGTTATAAAAGCCCGATGGGTGAACTCATCTTCACACCTGTGATTTTTGAGCATAGTAAAGCAGAGCAGAGCAATTTGAAAGAAATTTGGAGAGTGACCTAATAGGAATCAATTTGACACAAAGTATTCACATTCACAGGCAATCACAGAGATTTAGTAAGTAACCACATTCATCGATCGCACTATTTTATTTGCAAAAAGCCCTAAATTTCTGCAACATGATGGTATCAACTTCTAGAGTTGAAAAGATTAAGGAAGACAAGAATAAAATGTTGAAACTTGTCAGCAGAGGCTCTTGTGCTGAACCCAAATACAAGCTGCACCCAGAAATAGCATCACAACCTAACGATTCTAGACCATTCTCTAGAATTCTACCTAGGGTTTTGCTGGTAGAGGACCTAAGGTCCTATATACACTCCAAGATCTCCGAAATAGGAGATCTAGATGTAGATAATTCCTATAGGTCACTATGTGATGAAGCTGGAAAACTCAAAGATGAGCACAAGTATCTGGAAGTGAAAGGACTCATGAATGCACTACATTTTCCCAAAGTTTTCAAAATAGAATGGATAAAGATTGTTCTTAGTAGAATGCACAACAAGACTCTATGGCTTAATAAGACAAAACTAATAACAAAGGATGGTATTCACGTAGTTACTGGTTATCCTATGACTGATAAACCACAAGCTGACAAGCACCCATCCCTGGCAAAAGTGGAAAAATTGACTAGTGGTAAATCAGACAAAAGACCACTCAAGGTCAACACCATTACCGGCATAGAGTTGAAGTTTGGAGCATCTGTTGTTGGATATAAAATCTTCCAAGCAAGAAGAATGAATAGAATATCAAGCACGGCTATGAGCACATCATACAAAATCATCAAACAAGGTAAGAAGATGGATCTTCCAGAGATCCTGTTACATCAACTGGAGGAGAACATGTGCACTATAAGATCTTCAAGAACAAACACATGTAAGTTTGGTTCCCTCATAATGTGCATATTATTTCACTTTGAAGAATACTTTCCTTCAATAGGAAAAGTTGTATGGGACACAAGCAGACCTATAAGCATTCAGATAGGTGAATTCATAGAATCACTAGGAATAGATTTTGATAATGTAATGCATGAGTATTTCAAAACCATTAAGGAAATGCTGCAAACTAGAACAAGGATTCCTGAAAATTTGATAGAGGAACACATAGAGAATATATGTTTCACGGTAGATACTAATTTCACATATATCCAAGCAGTAGTACCTAGGAAGTCATGGCTTTCACGGTTAGAATATGAGATCAAAAGAGGAAAAGCCAATGAGTGTATTGAGGCACCATTGAATGAACCAGTGATAAAAAACAAACTAAGATTTGGCACCTATGAAGAGGCCAAACAAAATATTAAAACAAATCTTGTTATAAAGAAATTTGTAAAACAGTCAAGAAGAATGGTGAAGAAACTGGAAAATAAATTGAATGTATCTTCTGAAGGTGAAGAGAAACAAGAAGGTAAGGAGGAAATCACCAAGGACCAGCTACCCATCGGTGATACAGTAGAGAAAAATGAATCAAAGGAAGAACAGTCTGATTCACCACCTCCTCCACCACCTAAGAAGTCAAGAATGAGGAGTCAGACAACAAAGGACACAACTCCTTCTCCCATGATAAAAGGAAAGGTGTATAAAAGGAAACCTGACACATCAAAGGGAAAACAACCAGTTAGGAAACCTACCAAAAGGATAAAATTTGTTCAGACAAATGAGGATATAGAGGACTCAGCTATGGATGAGCCTTACACTACAATTGAACAAACAAAGGAAACAACAAAGGTAACATAAACTCCTAAAAATATTGATGAAATATGTAAGCACATTTTAGAAGCCTCATCTATTGCAGATCCTAAGATTAAGAAATGGTTGAAATGGGATTGTGAAGAACAGAATAAAATTGAAGATGCAATTATAGCTAAAATGTGTAGACACTATTATGTCCCACTTCAATTCACTACATGTGGTGTACCAAAAGAACTGTTAATTATATTATTTTCTAGGTACACATTTGCACTCCATGAGGAGAAATAGATAAGAGAAAGAGTACTTGTTACTCTTATGCCTCCTGAATCAAAAAGGGAAGAAATAAATGAAATCATGGAGAAATATGAGAAAAATTTCTCACCCAAAATGAGAGCTTATAAGTTTCTTGAAGAGAATTTTATAGAGCTAGAACAAGAAGCTCATGATAAATGGAGCAAGATACTCAGTCTTGATAAGGAGAGAAGTAATGAGAAGGAAACCGTCACTCAGGGAGATAACTCAATAATTGAGTTATATAGTGAAGAAGTTCAAATAACTAGCTAGAAATAGGTTGATATTGCAGATGAAACATGGCTTGACACAACCAAGGAAAATCAAATACCAGTAAGTCCAATTCACATCAGTTTAGCAGATGAAGAAGTTACCAAAGAAGAGTTAACAATAAAAGGTAACTTAGTTGATGATATAAATGATGAAACATGGTTAGACAACATTGTCAATGACACTACAAGAAAAGACCCTGCAGTAGAAGTACAAAAAGATGAAGACATAAATATTGCACAGTGCAATACCGATGAACAAGATTCAACTATTGATACTGCAAAAATCAATACACCAACAAACATGAATATATTAATAGATGCTATTGATATTCAATCAGGTTAGGAAAAATCATCTAAGAAAGCTAATGATATACCCAAGGACATTGGTAATGATGAAAATAAAGATGCATCCAACACTCGAAAGGATACCGATACAGAAATGAAAGATGCAACTGACACTCAGCAAGAAGTGTCTAATGAACAAAACAAAGAAGCAGATAACAAAACTGAGGATACATTGAGAAAGGGTGAAGAAAAAGATAAGAGTGAAGAAGTCAAGTAGGATGAAGGTACAAAATAAAAAGGAGATCTATTGCTACACCTAAGGCCAATGAGGAGACATCTTCATAAAACCAGCCAGTGAACTTAGAATAGAAATAACAAGATGCTTCATCTTGTCGACCCTCACCTACCAAGTCAACCCAATCTCAAGGTTTACACATGGTAGTACATCAATCTACCACCCAGCCAAAGAAGAAGAAGAGGAAAGCACTGAAGAAATACATTTTGGCTGTCACAATGGATGAAGTAATTGAAGTCCCAAACTAGGATATTACTACTTTGGATATAGATAAACTTCAAGAGTTTGGAGTGCTATGTCAAAGGAAAACCATTCAAAAGAAAATGATACATGAACATAGGGAAACAATGACACTTGACAAGGCAAGAGACATTCTCCAAAAACTTGTTCCTGAGATGAAACTTGGAAAACATACTATAGTTAAGGAGAAAATAGCTATTCTTACCGACACAATCACAAACCATAATTTAGATGCAGAACAAGCAATGGAAGAACAAGTAGAGAAAAAGTATCAATACAAATTAACTGATAAGATCAGCCAAGAAGTGACAGTGAACAAGGTAAAGCTCTCTGAACTAACCGATCAATTAGAGCCAATGATTGTTGAGGAAATTACCTTAGTTCAAAATATGTGCACGCTTGAAAATTTTACAAAATAAAATAGTGACAAGTTAGCAGAAATAGATTCTAATGTCACAACGAGTGCACAAAGCCTAACCTCAAATGCAGACAGTATCAAGGCGCATCATGAAAAGGTCATTGAGGCTAACAGGCTAAGGCAATAAATATGGGATGCTAAAACACAATTAAGAAGTGAGATTACCAAACTATAGGCACACATCTCGCCTAATTTTACTATTCTATAACAGCATATCTCTGAAGCCAGAAACTTAATTGCAACCCCAAAGATATCTATAGTTGACAACATCTATGATATGCATGTAAGGATATCACTTGAGAAAATGGCTCTAGAAATGCTAAAGGATAAATGGGAAAAGATGATGGAGGAGATCAAGTCCTCACATTCCCACCTTTTTGACAGGTTGTAAGTACCTTTGCCTTTATTATCAAAAAGGAGGAATAGAAATGTATATTGTATGTACAGAAGGAATAGATATGTAAAGAAAATTATGTACAATATATCAAAAAAAAAAAAGGGAGAAGAAAAGTATATAAGGAAATGTATATATACTTACACTTACCATCATATACATAGGGGGAGTCATTTTATGAGTAAGGAAGAAGTATACATAGGTTTACATACTAATACATTCAGTATGTTGCACATATCATATTTTTGATACTAATGTCAAAGGGGGAGATTGATGACATTAAGTTTTCCATTAGTACACTTAGTGAAAAACATTGACAGAGATCATCGGTACATGCATAATCGACAAACAACAAGCATACCCAACAAAAAAAAAAGGTCATGAGGTAAAAGTGCTAAGTATGGAATTGACCGATGAACACTAACAAGTGTTGTACCGACCAAGTAAACACGACATCACTGATGGGTGAATAACATAACATGAAGATCATCACTGACGATACAGTTTTGAGATCAAAATTGACGTAGCAGAAAAGGCATACCTGATGAACAGTTCAAGAAAGCAACATTGACATAAAATAAAAATGATAGACTGATATTGAAGCCCAACCATCAGAACCGACAGTGAGTTAGCAAACCTACAAATAGTGGATCTGACTTTTACACGTCAGATAAAACATTGTAATTCTATTTATAGAGTTTCAATTTGTTTTAAATCATTATTTGAGGGTCAAGCAAGCATAATGTAAATGTTCTAAAGCATCCTAATGGATCTAGAACATATCTAACTAAAGATCAAGGTCAAGTTGTAAACCTTGGATCTAGAGTTAACTTGCAAAGCCTAAATCAAGAATAGAGCCAAAAATCTAGTATAAATAGATGTTCAATCAATTGTGAATTATGAATTCATTGTTTTTAATAGGCATGAAGAGAACCTGAGGAGAAGAAGGAAGAATTCATGCAAAGTTCAGAAATAGATGACACCGGTTTTCAAGAACACACAGAGGGTACCGACATTCAGACAAAGGTATTATTCAATCATGAAAAGATGATTAATCATACATAGGAAGCTTTATTGGATATGTTATCAGCAATTAGAGATTGCATACATCATCAGATCACAGACTTGTGTAGTTTCATTCTAACAAGTGCAACACATCTAAAATCCTTTTGTAGAAGGTGGACTTAATAGTTCTTTACAAATCTCTTAACAGAGCGCACACTTAACAGTGTTGCTAAAGCTTCAAATGAAGTAGATCTTAACAGGTCTCCACTATAATGCTCCTTAAAGTGTAGGTCATCAGAAGTGACCAATTGTAAGCCTTAACCGGGCCCTTCTTATCTTCAGATAGTGAAGTCTTGTGGGTAACAATCCCTACCACAATTTTTACTTCCTAACAGGAGTTTTCTACTATATCATATCTTGTGTCATGTGTTATCTATTTTCATGAATTTTCTTGTATGGTTACATATTAAAGAACTTACATTATGATTGCATATGCATAAAGAAACATGAACAGTTAGATAAGATAATTTACAAACTGATGACTAAGGGTAAATGGGCTAACCAAGAAAAGTTTTAGAGGTACTCATTCACCCCTCCCCTCTTAGTACATCATTCCAATATAATTCCAACACTGAAGTGGTAGGTACCCTAAGGAGTTTCCTTTCCATCATGAGAGATTATTCTTTTCTCTAGATTTGCAGAGCTTGAAGTGGTGGTATGATAAGAAGACACACTTTTAATTTCATCCTCTTGGGTCAACTACACTCTTCTATCTCCTCCTTGTTGATTTGTTCCAAGCTTCTAAGGACATCTAAAATACTGATGCCCAACCTGGTTACAAGTGAAAAACTTACCAGTGAAGACACTAGGTCCTCTCCCACCAAATATTCCCCTACTATTTGATCTCCTTCGTCTGAAAGAAACTATGTTACTTCTCTCTCCTTTTGATCCCTAATTTTTAGATTCACTTTTCCTTCTTGAAAATGATCCCCCACCATTGAATCTACCTCTACTTTTGAATTTGTTCCCTCGACCTATGTTGTTTTGTTCACTTTTTCTTGTTTGTTTCTCCTAAACCCTTAGTGCCATTTGATAGCACTTTTGGACAGTCTCATGGTTGAAAAAACTAAGTTCATCTTGAATATTATACTTAAGACCATTTAGGTACCTTGCTAGCTTTTTTTCCTCCCCTTATGGTATCTTGGATTTAATAGTCATTCTATGGAACTCTTATGTATAAGCATTTACATCTAGGTCTTTTTGTCTTAGATTCTAAAGTTTCTTGTGTAGGCATACTTCATATTCCTTAGGGACAAACTATTTCTTGATCTCACTCACCATCTTCTTCCAAGTGGAAATAGAGTTTCTTTCTTCTTCTACCCTCTCACTTTATGTGAATTTACACCAACTAAGGGATGGAAGCTTCATCTTTGACTTAGCCAAATTCACCTTTTGGTGTTCAGATACCTCCTCACATTCAAGATAATTATCTAATGCCTTTATCCAATCCATGCATTCTTCTGGATTCATCTTACCACAAAATATTGGTAGATCTACTTTATCCCTCCTCCCAACTCTTTGAAGAAATTCTAGGTGGCATCTCTACTCTACAGGTATCTATCCTCTATTATGAACTAGAGCTTCTTGTTCCTCTTCTTAATGACTCAACAAAATTCCTTTCTTGTTTAATTTTTGTCCTTTCCAATTCTACTTAAAGCCTTTTGCTTCAAGCCGTTTGTTCTCTCACCAACTTTGCCAATTCTACACTGGTCATCCTTGCAGGGAATTCCTCTTCACTATGTTCTTCCATGGTTTAAATGTCTCCCCAAAACCAATCCTAGTTCTCTGATACCACTGGACCACTCGGTAATCACTAGCACTCGGCCATAACTTCAACTCGACACTTACTGACTAAGAGATATTCAATCTCTTTCACAATCCTTCAACTTTGATCCAGGCACAATACAACTCCACACTCCTTTTTATAGGTTGGATATCTACTTGCCTTTGAGTTCTAGACACTCTTCTTACCCCAATCCAAAACCCAAGGTTATTAAACAAATCTCTTCAAATTATGTCGCGGTAACACATTCCCCAAATGCCAACCAAAGTATGAAAGTCTTCACCAGTGGCTTCACCCAATAAATCCAATGCTTGGTACACCCTACTAGGGTCCTATGGACAAATAATCATCCAACAGATCGATTTATACACACTCATAAACACCAAAACTCATATTATCCTATAATTCCTTGTAGCCCTATCCAAGGGGTTTTCCTTGCAAAACTTTTGAATATGAAGGGAACAGAAAAAAAAAAGGTAGTTTTTTTCAAACACCCATTATGAAGTTATTACAATCCCAAAAGACCCAAAGAACCACTCTACTACAACATGACTAAACCATCACAAAGCACACAAACCTAATTGGCCAAATTAGGCTTGGTTTACAAAGAAACTGATCTAGGGTGGATACATAGAATGAATGTAGGGGTTTGCAAACCTTCTACTAACACTAGATGACATAAACAAACCCTTCAACTGATCCCTTCAATCAAATACTTCATCTTCTCATGATTGTTCCTACCAGACTGGCTAAATACATTAAGATATTTATCCTAGGGATTGATTCTAAAAGAACCAGAACACCAGATCTTGAGCAAAGTCTTAGGAATCACTAATAGTACATCCTTAAATAACAAGTTAGGGTTCCATTTCTATGACAAGCTGAGAATTGATGCCCTACAAAACTGCTTTCACAAAACTGTATATAACTTTTAATATATAATTCTAATTGAACTCAAATAAAATGATTTGAATACTAGATTCACATGCCTATCAAATAATGACACCAAATTCACTCTCCCAATCCGTACACATTCGTTAACATAGAAATTTCTCAAGAAATCTGGTTCCTTTTACTCAAACTTGCATTAAAATCGATTCTACAATTTCCAACACTTGCAACCTCCATCAGAGAGGATTGGATATTCTTAAATATATTCCAAACATAGTTCCAACTGATCAAGAATGATTCTTACCATTTTTAACCACCTTTTGAAATTCTTGAGAAACTTTTTCAAAAGTTGCTCGAGCAACTTTGAAAACTTTTAGCAACATTACAACATTGTTGTATTTTTGACTATTTGAACCCACAATGACATCCATTGGATTCCTATGATAAAAAAATGATCCAATATGACCAAAATCATCCAAATTCCTTAGATATAACACCTAAACACTTCACGTCCCTAAAACACCTATTAACACCTATCAATTTCAATAGAGGATGTAAGTGGACTAAGTTGTCCTAAGGTTTATAGATGCACGTTAGGGATCCTTGACCACAAAAATGGATCAAGACACAAATGGCATGATCACTAGGATCAATGCTTATTACAATACAAAATAAATCAATTAGATAAGCCATGGGTGCCCTGCACCAGTAAGATTTTCAAAAGCCAATCAAATGATGCAACGTAGCAGTGGGAAAGGACTTCAAAAATTGTAGGTAGGAGGTGATATTTCCTAAGGAGAGAGAAATGATTAAAGTAAAGAAGACTTTAAAAATTGTAGGGAAGGCTACAAATTCCCAAAATCATGACAAGAGAAGCAGTAGGGCCAACAAAGCCAGGTGGTGGTCATTCATGATCTTGTAGTTTGAAAGAACAAGGAAAGAGAAAGTTCATTGGACCACGAAAGAGTGCGATGTGTAGATGTGGGGACAACCCGACAAAGTGCTACAAAGCCAAGTCAAGTTAGTAGCCAAGCCAGGTGGTATAATCTTGTGATCCTGTGGTCTGACATACCAAGGATGATTAGTATCCAAGGATCATGAGGTGGTGCCATGTAGCAAAGTGGGGGCTTTGGGTCCAATAATCTCTTGAAGGCCTACAATTTTTCTCTATAAGAGTTGGACGAGGTACATAAGAATATTTTAATTAAAGGGTCAATGTGAAATGAAACACATGTTATCGCATAAGATATTCATATAAAATAGTATACTGAACGTACCTAGATAAATAATTTGAGAGGGATATGAAGGGATGATGCTTATTGTTAGTGGGATCCAAGCCTTATTTATTTTTATTTTTCTTTTAAGAGGATTTTTTAAGAAAATAATATCAGATTACCAACCAATCTCATCGCCTATGACTATAATACGATAGTAAAATGCATGTCTAAATAGAGCCACATTGGTAATTAAATATGGAGACCCTTATCGTGATACACTTCAAGTTAATACAAACACCAAGGTAGTTATGTAACCCATAAATATTTTGTGTCCTAATACTTTGTTAGGTATTTATGAATTGTCAGAAGGTATATGTCAGCTAGGAATCAATGATTTTTTTTTATTTTTAGTGTATTAAAAAGTAATTAATATGAATTTTAATGAGACTATGGACAATCAATGTCAATTTTAGAGATTAAAATGGGAGAACAGGATTGTATACATTTAATCTAGCATAAATAAATAGACTATTCCATGTTGTGCTAATTGTTAGTGCATAAGTGATGGAGCCTTGGTAATGCAATTATAAATAGAAGAATGTAATTTATCTCATAAGAAATTTTATTTTTGGATAGTTCCTTGTGCCTTGAGAAGTTAGTTCAAATTTTTTTTTTAAATTACTAGAACCTTCTTACACTACAATCCACCTCTAAGGAATAAAGATGCAATTAAGTGTGTGTAAATTAAGAGATGTAAAATATCTTCTTACCTTAGTATGAGAACATCATCTGAATCCTTCTATGCTATAAATGAGTGGGGTAAGAAACTACCACAAGCATGTGGGATTCCTTATGCCATGGTATGGGAAATATGTTATGAGAATATAAATCCTTAGGATAGACGTGACCAATTGAAATGAATAAGGACTAAAGTTTATCATGTATAAGATGGACAGATTTGACCTAATGAACCATAGGACATAATTGTGAGTGTAATAAATTTTATCCTAATGGATAGTCATCGAACTATTAAAGTATAAAATTCTAATATTTCTTTACACTATGTATAAATTTGTAAACAACCCTATGTTAGGGATTTTTCTTGTATGAACCACAGTCCTTGAAATAACTACTTGAACACTATGCCTTCTAATACTGATTCAGAGACAAGAAAATCCTAATTGCTAAGGACTGGATAAGTTCCTTCTTTGTTTTTGAGCTCCACATATACTCAGGTAGGTTTTACCTCTTAAGATTTCTGTTTACACAGTATGTGTTGATGTGGACACTGATTTGCTATGTATCTTTGTTAAATCAACTTATAAATTACCTTGCAAATAACCAAGCATAACCAGATGCAAGATATAACCATACAAACTATAGTTGTAAGCATAACAAGAATCAGTGATACAAGGATTTTCATCCTTCTTCCTTTTCTTTATAGGAGGGATAACCTAGTTGATTCACTCTCCAAAGAATCACTATAATGGACAGTGTCCTGCTAACAGAGGTCCTTAACAAGTTAAGTTTATCTATTCTTAGTAACAAAGTATTATGATTGATTTGGTTTCGATATATTGGAATAACTTAGACAAAGATAGATTATACGACTATTTTCTGGACCAGTGCCTATCCTTTGGTCTATAGAGTCAAATATAAGCTAAGATCTCATAAAAACAAAATACAGTAGATTGCCTTACAACCCACATACAATTCAGGTAAGTTGCCTTACAAGCTACCCTGTTACCTCAAATATATTGTATCAAATCCTTAATCAAAGTAGTATGCTCCTTGAAACTACTTACAAAACTTATTTCTTTCCTTAAAAGAAACTTGCAAGTAATCAAATAGTTACCTTATAACCAGAATGTTTCAGAATACCTTGTAAACTTAACATAGAAGAGCACATACAAAGAATAAATAGACAACAATGGAGGAGAGTAAAATTGCACCATGTATTATTTATATGATCTAGCTTTCCATACATGATAGATTATACAGCTTCAAAAGATAGACAGAAACCAGAATATCTAAATTCTGTGATATATTATCTCCTTTCCAAAATGTTCCAACATCAAAGTCCCTTAACAATTACAAATCTTATGCTATATATAGGTTTTAGACCATATTGGAATCCCTTAAGGATGCAACAAGCTTCAGATGGTCAAGGAAAACCTAACCCTAAAGTTACAAGAGAGAAAAAAGAAAGAGAGAGAAGAAGCGGTGAAAGGACTGAGTCAAAAAGGTATAAACAGATATTTCTTGTTCTTCTCCCGATCTGGCGACTGCAATCAGATTTGTAGATGGTAGCTGGTAGTATTTATGCTGAGTCTGGATAGTTGTGCTCACCTACTCACCTACATTCTCCTTTTGTAATAACTGTCCCTCTTGTCTATGAACAGTGCAGTGCCAATTGTTCACTTTACTCATCGTCCAAAATTTCTTATTCAACTACATGCTTCTTTTTCTTTGGTGTAGTCATAACTTCCCAGGCCTTTTCTTCATCATCTGATGGCCACTTGAAGTCCTGAGTACTCTGTACCTGTATCTTTTTCCTGTCCCATCTTGCATCGATGATGTTCTTGACATCAAGTAGGAACTTGTTGATACCAGTCTCAGCTTTAAAGGCTTCATCCAATATCTTATTAAATCCTTCTACATCAACATCTGTTCCTAAAATAAAAGCCTCTTCACTAGGCATCTTGCTGTCAAACTCACTCTTCCAGGCAACTATAGCCTTTACTTGGTCATCTTCTCCTTTTAGGGAGGGAACAAACTTATTGAAATCACTTGAAAAGAGACTCAATTTAGCCTCTATCTGGTTCAATTTTCCTTTGAAGAATGAGAGAGAAATGTTAACTCTTTTGATCTCATCTTCAACCTCTATGACTATTGGAGGAAATTCTAGTCTTATGGCTTGTAGAGATGATAATTTTTCAAATAAAGTTTCCCTGGCAGACCACTTAATGAAGTAAGGGTTCAGAATTGCAAGGTACCCCATTACCTCAATATGCAATACTGGAAACTTATTATATGTATTGACTACAACATCAGATTTTTCTTTTAAAATATCAATCCTATGTTGTATTATACCTTTCAATGCCTTCACAGCAATTGCATTTCCTTTTTCTTCATCCACCTTTTGTTCCACAGCCTCCTTTGACTTAGGCTTATCTTCAATCTACATTGGTGGTGGTTGTGCAGGCACATACACTACCTCAGGCTTTGCCTCCAATTCATCTTTCAATGTCTTTATCAGCTGATCCCTTTGGTATATTTGTATGTGGCACATTTCTCTGTCCTTAGACAGTGCACTTGTTTCTTCCAACAGAATAGTATACCTTTCAGACAATTGTTTTGTCTTGTCCTCATTCAATTGAGCCTAGTGTGTGTCATAATTTGGGAAATTTCTAAGTCCCCTGTATTTTGTACAGACCACACCATCTGATTACTCACCATATTCTCTTGAATATTCACTAATTGGGGCTTCTGGTATTTAGGGCTTAAGCTCCACATTGCAAAGGCCTGAGATTTTGGGTTATACCCAAGTCCTTTTATCATTTCTCCTACTTGGACCTCATTAACCATTTTAAGATCTGGCTGCTTTCTGATTTGATCTATAATGAATGTAGATGGTAAATCCCATCCTTCAGCCAATAATATCCCACTTCCTAGCATCCTCAGGCGAGATATCCTCATTTTCAGGATCATAATTTTGTAAGGCCACTAGGGCTTCATTTGTAATTATTTCTTTTCCATCCACAGTTAACTGAGACCTTATTTGCTCTATTTTGTGCCACCTGAGGAAGTCTTTAAACTCCTGTTTTTTTATAAATCTGTCATCATCTAGGAATTTTTGATGATGAAGCAATCTTTCATCAACACAGGCCCTGAGTGGTATCTCAATTTCATCTTCTGGGTCAGGCCATTGCTTTTTGCCTTCCCTGATTGCTTTTCTCAAGTTATGATCATATAACCTGGTGCCAGGTACTAAGGGCTTAGCCTTATCCTTTTTCTTACTTTGTCCTTCTACTGAAGGTTGTCCTAATTCCAACTTCTACCTCTTTGCAACACGTTCTTCTACATCATCTGGTTGTGTAGCAATTGTTAGATCTATAATGTGTCCTTCTGCTCCCTACAACTATGGGATCTCAGTCATTTCTTTCGCTAAGGCTTGTTGTGGTGGAGGATTCATGGTGAAATTCTCCTCCAAGAAGAAATCACCCCAATTGTGGTTTCCAGACCAATTTTCTTTATAATTGCAGGGCCTGAGAAGTTGTATGATCTTCAATGGGACTCTAGTCCTGCTTGTCCCCAAACTCTACACAATTGGATACACAATCCAATTCTAGAAGGCACAGTAGTCACACTCCCTAGAAGTATAATTCCAAACCCTGACCCAAAACTGGATAGAATTTGGTGCTTTCTGATAGAATCTCTGAGGAGACAAGTTATGCACATCCATGATTACAAAATTGAAATATAAGAGAAGGTGCATTAGGACTGAATAATGCAAAAATTTAGGCTACTTCTCATTGGGGTTCTTTAATCTCTTCTGGGTTTCAACAAAACCCTCATGCATTTTGTCAATTATATGTTGTATGTAATCATAGCTAGTGCTTGAATGCACCTCTTGCAGGTCTAGTACCATCATTAAGATGTCAGCATTGATTCTCTCTGCATCTCCATCTATCCCTAGCACTCTACATAGGGCATAGGCATTATACTTAATGTAGAAATGTAGATCCTTGTAATAATATGGATAGGGCTCAACCATAGGACCTAAGTAATTTTTCAATTCTTTTAACATATGCTTCTGCAATAAGCCTTTTGCAATACCAGGCTTAGAACTATATCTCTTCTCCTGCTTTGTCATGTCAATTTTAGTAGACATGGTACTGAATAAGCCAAAGGCTTGCATGAATGAGTTCCTATTTAAAATTAGCAGGGTAGTGCCATCATCCCTTTTGATGGTCTTTGTCAGGGCATCATAGTGATTTGCTAGGTCTAGAAATAGGTCTACATCTAAGAAAACATCAGGAACAAGTAACCTAGCAAGACCACATGTCCAAGGGTTTGAAACTGGGATGGGCTTATCAGAATTTTTATAGAAGTAATTGAAAAGAGAGAAACCTATTGTGCCCATGGTCATAGCATCTTGAATGTTCTTGTACTCATCCAGGAGAACATTAGCATCGGCCTTCTTATTCTACGTTGAACCTGGCAGGAGACGGAGAAACTCATCAAAGAAACTCACTTTTCCTTTCTTTTCCTCCCCACTCCCCCCACTTGTTGAAGCAACACTCATAGCTCTGCTCATCCTTGCAACACCTTGAATCTCTTCTTCCTTACTGATATTGAAACAAATCTATTTCTGAGAAATCAGCTGACTGTTCCGAGCACAATCTCCTGCAATTTAGAACTCTCTGATCAACTTTGGATACACTACAAACTGTGCAAAATATCACTCTTCTAAAAATTAGCAACTTGGGCTCTGAAAACTGAAAGCACAGTGAATGAGAATGAATGCACTATCAACTCCTTATAGCCATCATTCAAAGTACACAACTCATAATTCAGAAACATCAGTTCTGCCATTAAATTGCCATGCTGTGAACTTGAAAAACCTAGCCGTAGTTGCTGAAGTTGACAGGAAATCAAATTTTTAAAAATGAATCCTCGGAGCAATCATATAATGTTTAAGAGAGATGACATGTCACATTATAATTCTTTGTCTGTCTTACATCTCAGCTACTCTTTTTGCACAGTAATCAAAATACAAGCCTGTGATTGGTTGCTAAGAGATTTACTCTGTCACATCAAAAAACTGCTGCCATTTTTTAGATCTTGTAATCAGGCGACTGCATTAAGTCTCTTTTTCACGGGCCTCTGTTATTAACCATGGTTCCATCTCAAGACTTGGAAACAATGTGCTTTCTTAACTTTAGCTGACCCAAGTGATCATCTGGCGATCATGTGACATAACTGAAATCATAGTCGCGCATAGTTAACAGTAACTCACCACTCTTTCTGAGACTTTGCAACTAACCATTACCATTAACCTTCACAGTTATTTCTTTGTCGCTGAGTGTTTAATTTCTGTTTCAAGACTTCGCGACAATGCCTAGTCGCCCAGTCGGGAGATATAATCCCTGAGCATTCAACTTTACCTTATCATTTTATAAGCGCCCCCTTTTCACTTCTGAGGACTGCGCAACATACCCTAATCGCCAAGTCGGGAGGTCTTTTTCCCTGGCGCACTTTTCTTCTCAGACTTCGTGACAACCATTGGATCTTCTGATTCTTTCATCTGACGGCATTCTCTCAATCACTATATGCTCGGGCATACCCTTAAATTATTTCCAGAAACTGCGACTGAAGGGAAAGCACCTTAGTCTTGAAGTCGTTGAATCCACTTCTTCTTTCTGGCAGCCACGCGATAACCTTCTCTCAACAGCCACCCACCTTGTGACACATGTCACTCGATCATTGGTTTACTTTTTGCTTACTGGAGAACTAAGTCATCGTCTTGTTCTGGCGACATCCTGACTAAGAAATATTGCAAACTTGAAATAGTCAGTCGCGAAGTCTTAGTCAAAATCCCTTAACCGCTGTTTCATTTTGAGACCACGCGACTGAAGCTTGACTTAACTTTTAGCTTTGGCTTGATTTGGTGATAACGTGACATGAAGTAATCCCGAAGTCTGAGAACATTTTTCATAACTGTTATAATCTCCCGTGATCACCTGACTAAGTAGTGGGTCCCATCTTTACAAAGCTTTATAACATGGATATCTTGTGACTACCCGACTGAAAGAAATCGCTGAGTCTCAGAACGTCAAAGGAATATTCTAATTTTAAACGAGACTACGCGACATAAGGAAAAAGCAAAGTCAGGAAGACAAATGGAATATTCGGCTGGGGTAACGTGACGAGGTGACCTAAATAAAAACACATGCCTTAAGTGAATGAAAAAGTAATGTTTAAACATAAGACATGACTTAGGGTTTATTTTCATCATTTAACACTTGGATATGAGTAGGGTTTTCAGGGTTTTTGCAATTTGAGCTAGGTTTAGACTTGAAAACCTAAAACTTGACAGAGGTAAGGTCATAATGAACAAGAGATAGCTAAATTGAGCATAATAGAAAATAGAGAGTAGGACAAGGAACCAAGGAAACAAGCAAAAATAGGAAATACAACCAATAGTGGCTCTAATGCGGATTGGCTAAACAAGTTTTATGACAAAGAACCACAGAATCTCTGGTTGCAGACCACCTTCAATGGAGCAAAACCCTAAAGTAGAAAGGGAAATATGTACAGAATTTACAAACAAGGGACAAGGAAAAGAGAATATAATACATCCTTACTTGTGCACTTTGAACCTTTACTCAAAGAAAGGCTTCAAAAACTGCCCACACACAGGCAACTCAAAGAGATCACCTTCCATATTCTTCAACAAGTATGAGTCTTTGCCAAATTTTTCTACAATAATGAACGGCCCCAGCCATAAAGACTCAAACTTCTTATGTTTACCTTTATCCTCTGCCCTTGTATTCCATTAGAGAACTAAATCATCAATTTGGAACTTTCTCTCAGTAGCCCTCCTGTCAAATAGATATTTCATTTGCTATTGCAGCTTCACATTTTCTTTCTGACTATTTCTCCTCATTTCATCCAATTCATTCAGCTGCATCATTCTATTTTGCATATTGTCAGAGACATCTAAATGTTCATCTTGTATGTATTAGAAAATGGGCAATAAATTGTTAATAGGCAATCTCGCTTGTAAACCATACACCAACTCAAAAGGAGATTGACCAGTTGCCTTCTTAAGTGTTATCCTATCAGCCCAAAGAGCTAATCTCAATTTTGTGTGCCAAGTCCTTTTGTTTTGTTCTAGAGTCCTTTTCAATATTTTCAATATGCTTTTATTGCTAGACTCAGCTTGTCCATTAGCCTGTGGATGATATGGGGATGAATAAGATATTGTAATCCCATACCACTCACAGAAACTTGTCATTTCTTCTGATTTGAAACTCATAGCATTGTCCATTATTAATTTATTTGGCACACCAAATCTGGTAATAATGTTTTCCAGCAAAAATTCAGTAACCACCTTACTAGTTTCTTTCCTTGTGGGGATAGCCTCAATCCGTTTAGTAAAGTAATCTGTGGCAACTAAAATCTAACTGTGCCCTGCACTAGACTTTTCTTGAAATTCACCAATAAAATCAATGCCCCATACAGCAAAAGGAGCCTCAGTACTCACTGGGTTGAGCAACAAAGCACCTGCAAATTTCAACTTATTGGACAACCTCTAACACGGTTCACATTTCCTAACATGTGTATAATTATCTTTGAACAAAGTAGGCCAATAATATCCTGCCCTTAGAATCTTATGGGCAGTGGTCTTAGTAGAAAAATGACCTCCACATTGTCCTTCATGCATCTCAATTAGGACTTTATCAGCTTGATATTTGTCAAGGCATAGCAATAGAATACCATTATTATCTTTCCAAAATAGATCTCCTTGAATCAAAACATATCTTTGAGCTTGCAACTTCAAACTTCTCTTTTGATTATCAGACAAATAATCAGGACACTTAGCATTTTTGAGGAAGAAGACAATATCAGCATAATATGGTTGCCTCTCTATGCTAGTAATGGCTTGGCCATTTTATTCTGTTTGATTTGATTGCACTAAATCCAAGTTCTCCTCTATCATTAGCTTTGCCAAGCCTTGACCTCTTACCAATTTAGTGATATTGATTTCCAGATTGAACTCTTGAATTCTTGTAATCCACTTGCATCTCTTATCAGTAACCTCTGATTGTGTGAGAATATCTTTCACTTCTGAATGTGGAACATAGGCTTGCACCTTGGCACACACCAAGTAGGGCCTAAAAGACTTCACAACCTTTACCAATGCATAGGCCTGCTTTTCCATTATTTCATAGTTAAGTTCTGTAGCCTGCAAGGATTTACTATAAAATGCTATGGGGTGTTCAAATCCTTGCTCATCTTTCTGAAGCAAAATTGCCGCAATTGTATGAAATGATGCAAATGAAAAAAGGGAAAAAGGCTTAGTGTAATCTGGAGATTTCAACACTGGAGCTTCCTGCACTGCCTTCTTTATACTTTAAAAATCTTTTTGAGCCTCATCATTCCAAAAAACTTAGTATTCTTTTTCAACAACTTCACAATGGGCTTGACAATTTCAGCAAAACTGGCTACAAATCTTCTGACAAAATTAATCTTTCCTAAGAAAGATTGTACACTTTTTAAGTTTCTTGGAGCAACTAATTTTTGAATTGCCTCTACCCTCTCAGGGTCTATTCTTACCCCTTCTTTGGACACTATATGCCCAAGCAATTTTCCCTCTTTAATTACAAAGTGACACTTCTTAGGGTTTAATGAAACACCATATTCTAATGCTTTATTGAAAATCCTACCCAAATGATCACAATGATCATTAGACTTTTTAGAATATGCGGTTAAGTCATCTTGGTAAACAACCATGAATAAATCAATAAAATCTTTAAAAGCAACATCCATGGCTCTCTAAAAAGTTGTGCCTGCATTTATCAAACCAAAAGGCATTCTAATATAAACATATGTTCCCCAAGGAGTAGTAAATGCAGTTTTATATTGTTCTGAATCTTTGACAAGAACTTGGTTGTAACCTGAAAAACATCCATCATTCACAGTAATTCACAACCAGTCACCTTATGCAACATTGCTTCCATATTAGGCAGTGAATAATTATCTTTCAAAGAAGCAATATTGAGATTTCTTAAATCAACACATAGTCTGATGTCACCATTTTTATTTCTAACTGGCACTAGATTTGATACCCATGTTGAATGTCTGAAAGGTTGGATTAACCTAGCATCTTTGAGTTTCATCAATTCCTGCTACATTTTGGGAGCCAACAAGGGGTTAATGGGCCTTTGTTTCTGTCTAAATGGCTTGACATCTGATTTCAGAGGAATTTCATGTTGAAAAAGGTCCTCT
>MU228112.1:448972-481359 GCA_018584345.1 Thuja plicata
TATATATATATATATATATATTTGCATGTGATTTTATTGCCTTGGACTACTGATGCTCGAGTTTAGTGTGTAGGAAAGAGAACCATGGAATTATTCAGAGAAGCGGGGCTAAACACATGTGAATTGAGTAAGCCAAGGTTTAATCCAATAAGGGGTTGAAACCTTGTTATAATGTGATGTTTGTTGTAAATGTAATTTGAATGTGTGTTAATAGTTTAAATTCATATTGTTGATTGGACATGTCATTGTGAATGTGATGTGTATTTTTTTGGTGTCACTTGACACTTGTATTGTCCATGTGGATGGTGACATGTCAAATTAGGGTTGGGGAAAGAATCACCAAACCTTATAGGATGTTATATTAATCCCACTTGCATATAGATGTCTTGTAGGGATCAAATCAAGTTGGAACTCGGATTTGAACTTTAGGGGTACTTTGGAGGGGTAAAAAGTGACCATAGACTATATTTTTGGCCAAAATTAGTTAACCCTAGGGGGTACCTTGGGTTGGGGGCTAGTTTTTACCTATGGGAAAGCCTAGATCACCATTATGGCCCTCCAAAATGCCATTTTTCAAAAGTGGCGAAATTGGATATGACCTCATGCATCTAATTTGTCCCACACTCCTTACTAAACTCTCAATTAAGAAGGGAGACATGAGGTAAGAAAAAATTACTAGAGTGCATGTCTCATTAATTGCTAGGTCTTGAGTAAACTTATGGGGGTATTTTTAGAGGGTTTGGAGAGACTTAGTGGGTGTTCATCCACTCTCTAATTTTAGAGACAATTAGGGTTGGAAGAAGGAAAGAAAAGGATAAGGGATTCCTCTCAACTAAATTCTTTCCAATTTTCTTAGACCAAGGTTGGTGGATTCTTTCCATGGAGAAATAATCTTGCATTTTAGCTTTGTATGTTCTTCTTTTTTTTATAAACATGTAAATCTTGTATGGTGTTCATATATGTAAATCTTGTATGGAGTTCATATATGTAAATCTTGTATAGTGTTATTGTATGTAGATCTTGTTATTGTGTGTTGGGTTGGGGATGCATTTGGATTTTGTATCATTTCTTGTTCCTTTGGATTGGGAGTATTGTTCATGGGTGTTTAAGGCATTACTCACCCTTGGAAAGGGAAGAAGTGGCCTTGGGTGAAGCGGTTAGCTAGGCTCTCCATTGTAGTGAGAGTCTCTTCTCATGGAGAGAAGAGGGAGAAAATGCAAGGTGTATGGGACCTTGCATGCCATTGTATTTGATTCTAATTTTGGGAGAGATAAGGGAAGATTAGATGTAAAGATGTATGTGGTTTTTGCCTTGAAAAGGAAATGACCAAATGTGTATATGGAAGGAATGTCAATGTATCCTTGGAAAGGCATGAAAAAACTCTTGTTGAAAATTTTGAATAGACAATGACATTCTCCTCCTTTGAAAAGCCCACCTTCACCCTACTTCAATGGGTTTGGAAAACTCATTTATGAAGCCTTGGATGGGAGTTAATTGTTGTTTTGTGCATATGATGGTTGTGAGAATTTGGATGTGTTACTTATTTAGCCTTGGTTCTACAAGCTTGGGGGTGGTCTCCTTGAGATCTTGGTGGGAGGTGAGCTTCCCATGGTTCTCCTCATGTATTTGGAGGTTTTGAAGTCAAGATGATTGTGGAAAAGCTTGGGAGAAATCTCCATTTTGGTGTAGTTGTGTGAGAGAAAATTTAATGTTGCATGGTTACTTCTTTGTATTAAAATTTTTGTCTTGTTAAGTATTGTAATGTTCATATTGAAATATTTATCAATTAAGATGTGAAGAGATTTTATTCATTATGTAATAGTTTTCATATCATGTGAAATCTTGTGGATTTACGAATCTTGTAATCTCTATAATGTATTTGACTTTAAGTTTTTCAAGTCAAGAACACTCCATTCTTCCCTTGGAAATCTGAATTCTATTTCAATAGGATCAATACTCTACCCTCAAATTTTCATTGTAACCCCAATCCTTGAGAAGGAAAGATAATCTTGTTAACAATAGTATATCAAAACAAATTAGTATATTAATGTAAAAAAAATCAACTAATATTAATATTCAATTTATAGTTTGCGTAGTGTATTGCACTAATAAAATAATTCATATACATGCAATTAACTACTCTACTAATAAAATCAATAATCAACATGATAGAAGCCAAACCAAATATTACCCATGAAACTTTCAAGATTTTTAGAGCAAAAATGCTCTCTGGAATTTGTATGGGAAGGGAAATAATTCTCTTTGCCACAGAGAATATTCCCTTCCCAAGATGCTCTTCCTAATTAGAGTTAGTGTGCTAAACCCCGTAACCCAACCTTTTAGTTATTTACTAATTTCTAAATTAGTCTTACCTTGCCTTGCACCCATCCCCGTGGGCCCGACACATACCTTTTCTTTACCTTTTTACCCTCCTTATTTGGGCGTAGTATGGGACTGATTAAATGCTTGGAGAAGAGTAAATTTTAAACAAAAAAAACTACAACACATTCCTTGGGTCTAGCATCACCCTTACCCCTTCCGATGCGAAATTCTCTTGGGATATTGGTGAATTGCCTTTTGGTGGGCCCTAGAAACTTGTCAATCAAGCCTCCTCTCCTCCATGTGTACTTGAGTCTAACATGGGAAGAAATACATATCCCTATGACAAGACAAATCCCCCATTCCATGCGAAATTCATTGCCTTATAAGTTGCCTTTACATTATAACTTCAGCTTTTTGAAAGGGGAAACCATGATGTGGTCCCCACCTTCCCTTGAAAACTTGCGCTGCCTTTTCAAAAGGCTTCCCCCTTCATAATTTTCACAGGTTTTTAGGTGTTTGGGTTTTCCCACACCCCACCCACTTGGAAAGTGGGCCTTGGGAATGGGGAAGGGGTTATGGGATAGGGTATGGGTAGGTTAGTACGATAGGTAGGATTAGTAGGGTTGTTAAGTTGGTTGATTAGGATTAGTAGGGTTGTTTTAGGTTAGTTGATTAGGATTAGTAACTAGTAGATTTATTAACATGTGAAGATTTATTTTGAAATAAATTAACCTTTTAAAAAGAAAACTATAGTCTATTTTATCCTATGGTAAATTACTTAAAATAGATAGTTTAAGATTAGTTAAATAGATTTTTTTTTTTTTTTATTGTTCTATTTTAAATTGTGTAGTTTATTTTATAGATATATTGGTTATTTAATGATGCAGTTTAATTACTAGATTAATTGTTTTAGTTTTTATGTAAAATGTATAGATATGGATTATATGTTAATGAGTTTATACTTCTATTATTTGCCCTAATTAGAATAATAGTTTAGCCTATTTGAGAAATATATTTATTTGATTAGTTTAAAATGTATAGTTAGTTGTTAATTTTATTTTATTATGTTAATGTGATTATATTCCTCATGGGTTCAAAAGGGTTAGAGGTAATTTATTTTTCTACCAGAGGTTAATTTAATTTTTTTATTGGAGGTTAATTGAATTTTCTGAGGGGATTAATGGATTATGATTGCAAGTGTTTTTGGTAAAAGGGGAGAATTTGATTAAAATTGATATTAGTAGGTTAGGAATTAGATTAGATTTTGATTATTAAATTTAAATTAGTAGTTAGTGAGAAAGAGAAATGGTACTAGATTTAAATGGATTAGTTATAATCAAGGTTAAGAATCAAAGTGAATACTAGGTCAACCTAACTCAACACATGATCTTATCAATTACATTACCATCATGATACTACACGTGGTTAAACATAAAAACCATAGTTAATTCAACCTGACCCAAGAATTCATGTAACCCGTACAACAAGTTGATGCTCCAACTCTGCATCTATATGTGGTGTAACCCTAATTCAATCTATGATTATATACCTTGCAACTCAAAGATTATCTTTTCCATGTTATCACCTTTCCTCAGCACATCCATTGTTAGTTGTATGTACTTGTGTTTTAAAAAAAAAAAAAAATTTCTATGTGTTTTGCCCTAGTTTTGGGCATGACAATAACACCTAAACACTTCATGTCCCTAAAACACCTATTAACACCTACCAAATTCAACAAAGGATGCAAGTGGACTAATTTTTCCTAAGGTTTATAGATGCACCTTAGGGACCCTTGACCACAAAAATGGATCAAGCCACAAATGGCATGATCACTAGGATCAATGCTTATTACAATACAAAAGAAATCAATTGGATAAGCCCTGGGTGCCCTGCACCAGTAAGATTTTTGAATTCCAATCAAATGATGAAACATAGTAGTGGGAAAGGACTTCAAAAATTGTAGGTAGGAGGTGATATTTCCTAAGGAGAGAGAAATAATTAAAGTAAAGAAGACTTTAGAAATTGTAGGAAAGGCTACAAATTCCCAAAATCCCGACAAGAGAAGTAGTAGGGACAACAAAGCCAGGTGGTGGTCATTCATGATCCTATGGCTTGAAAGACCAAGGAAAGAGAAAGTTCATTGGATCACGAAAGAGTGCATTGTGTAGATGTGGGGACAACTTGGGAGACTGCTACAAAGCCAAGTTAGTAGCCAAGCTATGTGGTATAATCTTGCTATCCTACAGTATTACACACCAAGGATGATTAGGATCTAGGGATCATGAGGTGGTGCCAAATAGAAAAGTGGGGGCCAAACAAGTGAGTGACAAGGTGGTGACACATAGCTAGGACAAGCCAGACAGAGATGAAAGGTCTTAGTGTGTCTCTATCCCACAATCCCATAGATGAGGATAGAGAAAGACCACTGGATAGGAATGTGTCAACATGTGGTAATCCATGCCAGTGTGGTAGATGACTAATAAGATTGGTGGACAAATTAGGTGATGCCATGTGGCTAGGCAGAGAAGAGGCAAAGTGGGTCTATCAAGACAGGTGATAGCTTATCGTGATCCCATGATCTAAAAAATTTAAGTGAGAGAAAGATCTCAGTATAGAGAGATGATGCCATGTAGCAGAGTGGGCCAGTCGATCAGAAATATAGAAAAGGAGAGAGTGGGGTAAAGAAAGCCAAGTTGAAGAAGCTTTTGATCCTATCATTTGACACACATAGGAGAGAGAGAGAGAGAGAGAGAGAGAGAGAGAGAGAGAGAGAGAGAGAGAGAGAGAGAGACCTAGGNAGGAGAGAGAGAGAGAGAGAGAGAGAGAGAGAGAGAGAGAGAGAGAGAGAGAGAGAGAGAGTCCTAGGTGTAATCAAAGGTAGAGATAAACACAATCTGATCAGATGAACCAATAGAAGAGAGAAACATGTTAGTTGGGTGGATTAGAAATTTCAAAAAGGGAGATTAAAAGGTGAGCATATCTAACGGTTGACATTATCCCCCCAAAGAATTTGAAAGGAGGTTTAAAGCCGTGGGATCATGAGTTGTTGATGTGTGTCCAAGCTAGGGTAGGACCAAAGTAGTTTACAAGTGATAAATGGGGACCACAGGTTGAATCAGGTGCTACCACATATTAGTCTTAGAAGGTGGGATTGACAAATATATAATAGCAGGATGAACTTAAACTGTTACTACCACATCACAGCTGAAAAAAGATGGTCAACAACATGATAAGCGTTATTATACAACTATTTTAACAATGATAAAGGTGGAAGTTTATATTTTTTCATACATGACGAGGGTTTTGAGTGTTTCTAAAATAGATCTATTGGCTTAAAACCTTTCCTTTTTCATTCTCTTTCAGAGACACAATAGTTAGAGGCCTCATTTGAGTATAGTTGGTTATAGCTCGACTCCAAATCAGAGGCCACAACAATTATTCAAAAGTCAAATTTGAAGTTAGAATCCCAGTTGTGCATGTTTTCAGCCTATGATTATCACTAGATCTTCCTCTTCTTCATCCTTTCTACAGCTTAATTCCTAATTAGTCTAGTTGATACTTAGTTCAATGGAGAGTTTATATGTTGTTTACTTTGGAAATGGTGCTAGTTTTCCCTTTAAAAGGAAGGTTAGGCTTTAGAGTTAAGGGTTCCCATTTTTTGAAAGGAAGAAGAAGTGATCAATTGTGATCCTCTATTTTTTCTCTTAGGCTGTGGAAACTGGTATGATAGCAATTTCTTTTGGAGTTTGGCATAAATTTCATAGTTTTAAAGACCTTATTTGAATTCAAATTTTTGTATGCAGTCTTGGATTTGATATCTCATTGTAATGTAATCATCCTTAGGATAATGCAATTATTTGTCTCTATTATGTATCATTAAGTGCATAGAATTGACTTTTATATAGGTTATAAGTTGTGTTTTCTCAAAAGTTTCTGCATAATCTGCTGAAGTGTGAAGAGTACTCATCCTCTTAACCTGTTAAGAAAAAGAAGCTATGAAACCCCCTTATGAAGCACTGATATGTAAGTTCTTTAGTTATAAAATTTGTTTCATATGCTTGAAACTTTTCTTCTTTTCAACAACTCCCTTGTGATCAAAGCTTCATTGTGGTGACATCATCTTTGGTGTATCACCTAGTAGATTAGCTTTGATTCAAAATTAATGTTTTCCCTTTCTGCATCCTCTATCTGTTTTCTCCCAAAGTTTTCCTTTTTTTGGTTCAAATATCTTCATAGGTGAATATCAAATAGGAAGCGACCTAGAATCCAAAGGTTCACTCCATCCATAGGAAATCCCACCATCTAGGAGTGTCTCCATGTTGTCCAGAAATCCTCAAGTCTTCATGTAGGAAAGATTGAGGAGGGTGCAATTTCATGCCTCAATAGTTTCTGCCATGCCTGGTTGGACACAGTCAGAGAAGATCTTAAAATTCTTGCTGGATTTGATATGCTACCAGCAAGTTTAGACCTTTGAGAGGTCATTTTTTGCATACCTAGTGACTCTCCAGACTCAACCTACTGTTTCCATAGATTAAGTGGTGGTATTTTCAAGTTTTCATTCTAATTTCCAACCTTTAATTAATATAGATGTTATATCATTATGGACAATCAGAATACCCACCACCATACAATAAAAGTAATGTTCAAGGGGCTAATCATAGACTCAGCATCCTGGTTTTTAGATGCCAAACCTTATCAAGGTTATCTCATGTACAAGTGAATCCAAGATCAGGGAATTGAAAATACTGTTAGTTCAAAGCTGGATAATAAAGTAATAGAGGCTCAAGAGCATAACTAGTTGGGATAGGAGGTACTAACCAATTTATTTTTTGAGATTCCTACTTATTTTGAGTAGGATGGGGAACAATCTCTAGTGGCTTGAAAAGAAGAGGAGAAGAAAGAAGATGCCATGATTTTGGTTGATCAACTTCCTTTTTTCATTGATAAAAATGAGGAAATTGTGATTCTAATCACATTGGCACAAACTTTGTAGTAATAGAAGGATGTAATTAATGAATTTTCAATTAAAGAAGCATATTCTCAAGATATATATGCTGACATGATCTATAAGGAAACACCTCTGAGAGGTTTCCAGAAGTGTTACCAAAATTTGTCACTAATGATGCAATTTTGCTAGAGATACTATCAATAGCATGTGAATAAAATGGGCTCCTGCAAGAGTTGAATCCCATCATGCAATTGAGAGATGTGATACAGTTTAGAGGAATATTTCATGGTGTTCTAAGTAAACATTAAAGAAGTATGGTCGGGTAGAATAGAGAGGAACTAATTAGTATGCCTAAAAAGACTTATCCCACATTCACGGTGCGGGAGACATATAAGTCACTTTAATATCCTAGCACACAAGTAATATGTAGAGTAAGGAAAGTTCCTTTTAGTAGACCAACTACATGTGAGACAGTCACATGGAAAACAACTATTGGTCAAAGAAGTAAATTTGGTGGGATCCGTGGTCGAGGATGTTTAAATTTAGAGATAGTGTTAAGTATAAAGGAATTTGGGAAAGAAGCTAGGAGGTGCAATTTCTGAAAGCCCATCAAATGATTCCATGTAGCAGTGGGAAAGGACTTCAAAAATGGTAGCTAGGATGTGAGTTTTCTAAAGGAGAGAGAAATTTCCAAAATAATGATAAGAGAAGTGGTTCGGCCAACAAAGCCAGGTGGAGGTCATTTGTTATTCCACAGTATGATAGACCAAGGAAAGAGAAATTTCATGAGATCACAAAAGAGTGCCATGTGGTGATGTGCGGCCAACCAAGGAGCGTGCAATGAATCCAAGCCAAGTCAGTAGCAAAGCTAGGTGGAAAAAGCTCACGATCCAGCGGTCGAACACACCAATTATGATAAGGATCATGAGATCGTGAGGTGGTGACAAGTAATAGGTAGCCAAAGGAAAGCACCTTTTGGGTGACCAACTATGTGTGAGGCATTTGGATGGAAAATAGCTAGTAGTCAAAAAAGTTTAGTTGGTGGGATCCATTGTCGAGGATGTTTAATTTTAAAGAAATTATTAAGTGGAAAGTATTTAGAAAAAAAGAAGCTAGGAGGTAATATTTTTGAAATCTAGTCAAATGATGCCATGTAGAATTTGGAAAGGACTTTAGAAATGGTAGCTAGGAGGTGAGATTTCTAAAGGAGAGAGAAATTATTAAAGTAATGAAGACTTTAAAAATCCTAGTGAAGCAAGGCCATTCCCAAAATCCAGATAGGAAAAGAAGTGGGGCAAACAAAGCAAGGGGGCATTCATTCATGATCCCACAATCTAACATACCAAATAGAGATAAAGTTCACGGGATCATGAAAGAGCATCACATGGAGATTTGGGGGCCAACCAAGGGGAGTGCCATGAAGCTAGGCCAAGTAAGTAGCCAAGACAAGTGGTAGAAGACTGTGATCCTACTGTCTAACACACCAAGGATGATGATGATCTCGAGATCATGAGGTGGTTCCACGTATCAGACTATGGTGAAACAAGTGAGTGACAAGGTGATACCATGTAGCCAGGCTAAGTTAGACAGAGATGATAGGTGTTAGTATGTTTTATATCTCATGATCCCAGTGATGAGGACATAGAAAGACCATAGGATAGCGAGGTGTCGACACATGGTGGCCCATGCCAACATTGTAGATGAATTGGTAGATCAGTGGAAAAATTTGGTGATACCACGTGGACATGTAGTAAAGAGTAAGAGTGGGGTTAGCAAGAGAGGTGGAAGCTTGTTTTGATCCCATGATTTGACAAACTGGAGAAAGAGAGGGTCCTGAGTGCAATCAATGGCAGAGATTGACCAAAGGTGATTGGATGAACCCATAGAAGAGAAACACATGGCAGTTGGGTGGCTTAGAAAGTGTTCAAATGGAGATTAAAAGGAAAGTAGATCTAACGGTTGTCATGATCCCTAAAAAGTAGTTACAAGTACATTAAAAATCATTGGATCACAAGATGATGACATGTGTCCAAGCCAAGTTAGCACCATAGTAGTTCATGGGTGATGAATGGGGACTATAAGCGAAATTAGGTGCTACAACATAGTGGTCCTAGAAGGTGAGGTTGAAAAATACATAACAACCTTCTTAAGTCAAACTACTATGCCATGTCATAGTCCAATAAATGTGGTCAACAAAATTTTTGTTAGTAATAACTAAGAGGGGGGGCGGGGGGGTAAATTAGTGGCCTCAAAAATTAATCCTTAAATTAACCCTTAAAAATTATAACCACAAATTATGCCTCTAGTTATCTTCTGTCCTACAAGATGAATTCCATTAAATGATTATATCAATTTACTAATTTTTGGATTTCTTTGTAAATATCTCTTCTATATGATTACTGATAAGCAGTTAACTATTTACCAAAACATAGTAAATATGCAGAGTATACCAATAAATCCAGAATTGCATATGTGAAATGTAAAATATTAAAGTAAAAAAACATAAATACATAACACATGGATTTTTACCATAGAGACCCTGTTAGGGGAAAAACCACTAGGACTGATACGCCAAATTTTCACTCTTCTGAAGTGATCCCTATTAGGAGCCAACCCTATTAAAGGTTACAAACACACTGTTAGGTGTGACCTTGTTAGAGGATTTAGAAAATAGTTTGTCACCTAGTATATGGCATCTAAGGCTACCATCCTTGATCAAACACTCACTTGGTCTTTCAATATGTATAGGGCATATCCAATGCTACTTTCATGATCAAACCTTTTGATACTCCTTGGGATGTATCTCAAGTGTAAAAGACTTTTAAGTCCTACTCGGTTAAGATAATTTATACTTCAATGGTTAAACTAAAACACTAATGATCTATTCATACATACAACTCAATTGCATATTTTCAAATCTATTGTAATTCCGTTACCTCTCTGATCAATGTAATCAATCTTATATTGTGTTCCACAATGTTCTTCTCTGCAATTTTGTTTCACTATTCGTCAGTGTCTGTAGAATCTACCTCTTTCTCCAGCTTGTTGATTAGGACTGAATGAAGACTTTCTTCTCATTCAGATTTTCTTTTTCATCTTTCCACTTCTCTAATTCACCCACACTTCATTCATAATGAATTGGGTTTGTCTGTTTACAGACATGTTTTACCTTTTCTTAGCTTTCTTGATTCTTGGTGTGATCCATAATTCTCGCCAATAAGATTTAAAGAAAACTCCAGTTTTATCTCAAAGAGATCTTCTTGCCAACTGGAAAAAGTATCTTTAAATCCATTACTTATCCTTGACTTTATCTAGTCGATTAAAACAATGATAAGTATCACTTATGTCTATTTATATCTCTTGACAACTAAGAATTTTGTCATTTTTTGAACTCTTTGTTCTGTCGGTCAGCACTTCAGTTAGTCATCAGTGAAACTGAATGTTCTGTCGGTGTGGCTTTAGTTGTCATCGAGATCTCCATCCTTGTCTTTTTAGTTGGGCAACACTGAAACTCTGTCCGTCGATTTACACTATGCTTTTCTTGTCGGTCAACACTTTAACTTTACTCATTGGTAATGTTGTGCATTTTCTCATCGGGTAACACTGTGACTTTTCTTTTTAACTTTTACCATCGGTGTGCACTCCGTTGGAGTATACAGTCCCTTAGTGAATACTTGACTTATATGAATTACTGATAGCATAACTTCTTACTCTTTAGTTCTTTGAAGTCTTTGGCAGTATTTCCATGATCATACAGATTATATCAAGTTGACATCAATGATAATACAATATATTAACTAATTTAATGCCTTTCATGATCATCAACTTAATATCTTCAAACATTCAATCAGTTACATGTCATCAATCTCTCCCTTTGGCATTGATGGCAATATACTACATTATCATACTATACTATTGCTAATACAATATGAAATATATAGTTTTATCAAGCTTTCCTAATGTAACTATTACAAATTTTTGGCTTTTGGTAAGCTCAAATAGCTTAGATTTGATTCTTGCAACTTTCTCTGTCTTCAATCCCTTCACTAGATGGATGTAGAATCTCTCTTTCTATGAATTTTGATGTGTTCTCCTTCTGTGTCAAACTCTCTCCCTTTCACTATTCTCCTTCCTTTGATGTCTTCTTGTCAGCAATTCTTTCCTTTGTATGTACTCTCCCTTGTTATTTCTCTCCCTCTGGATAAATGTGATGGATATAATATGATAATGAGATATCTCTCTCCCTTTGACAACAATGCCAATAAAATATATCTCTCTCCCTTTGAGTATAATTGATGCAGGAGCATCACCTACCTACAAGGAAAATCTGGTTCAATATCATGTTCATTTAATATTCCTTTGAATCATGATGTAAGTCACTTGATGTGACCAATGCAAAAATGCATAAAAATGTAAAAGTTGTCATTTAAGTCCTAGTTTGGTCTATAGGATAAAAATGGTTAAAATAATCCATGGAAGGATATAATTGATGTAAAAGGTCATTAATAGTCTATTGTGACTTATTTCTAAAGTTTTTACAAAGTTTTAAGGTCATATTGTCAAAAGTGTAAAAGTTGCATAAAAAATGCAACATTGTCAAAAATGTAAAAGTGCAAATATTGCACATAGAGTTGTAAAAGGGGAGGTGAAAGGTCATGAGAGTAGTTGGATGGGTTATAACTGCCCAAAAATGTATAAATATGTTGTATTGGTTGAACCAAATTAGATTGGGGAAGAATAGAGAAGGAGGATAAAGTTTTGGAATAATTTGGTGTACTTGAATTGGCATTTTGATTGGTGTTTGTGCATTAAGTTGGTGTTTCCAGGTCTTTTAAGGAAATTTACAGCCTATAAACTATGTATATTTATAATGGTTAGATAGTGAAATTAATTCTATTTCTCATTCTTTTGGTTTGGTTCAATAATATGCATAAATGAATAAGTTATACACGTTTTGGTGAAAGCTATTGTTTGTAGTTTTCAGGATGCTTCAGAATAGTCATGTTGTACTATTTGGTATGGACGCTTATGGAAGAATCATAGTGTCCAAGTGGATTCATTTGAAATATATGTTATAAATCTTACCATTTAGTTTTGTTAGAATCATTTTCATGAAGATTTGTGAAAGTTGTTGCATTTTTGGTGAAGATTGTTTTTAAACACTCTTCAATGGAGTGACAAGAAATGATTTCTAATTATCTCATGGTTTAACCAATGGAAAAATCCATATATTACATTTTTGGAAACTAGATTCACATATATTTCATATGGTTTGGGTTTGGTTTCAAAATTATGTGTGGTTTGTGTTGTTTACCAAAATTGCACCCTGTTAAGTCAGCAGTAACTTAACCTTTTGGAGAAACGTGGAAACATTCCAAGGTTGTGGGTAACCTATGTCTGGAATGAATCTCTGGGTCCTAGGCAGGCTTCCTATCTGGTAAATCACTCTACACTTCCTGAAAATTGATTCCTTTATGATGGAGAAAAGAGATATAAGGAGAACATAGAAAAAAGAAAGCTATATCCTAAAAGGTGATGCACCAGAAGATATCTAAGAAATGCACAAATAACCTGACACACAATGAACTAGTTACTCAAGCTTTCCTACACAACCCCACTAAATCATACTATCTACATAATCAATTTATAAGAAGGCCAATAACGATAATCCCTTCAAAGGAGAAAGATTTCTCACAATTTGGGGAAAATCTGACTTGAGCACAACTTAAAACCTGCAAATAAGCATGAAATTCTGCATAAAGGCACTGATATGTGATACAAATTAAGGACAAAGAACATCACATAATTTATACCAACCACTAAGTACACAATAACAGACTAATAAGGGAAGGCATAAGCTATTTCACAATCAAAGGTGTTACAAATCTGAATATTTCTCTGAAATGGGTTACAAAATCTCTTTACTTATGTCAAGAACTCAAAAAAAGTTACAAGACAGCAAGCCAAAGGGAAGAAGAACTTTTTTTTACAATGAGTCTTCAACTCATATTTATGCATTTTTCAAGCCAACTGCGTTCCGAAAGCAATAACTTCTGGATCGGATTTGGCCTGTCCAGCCACTGTTTAGCCCTTCAAGTCATCCCAAAAATATCAACATAAATGCCCTTCCACAGAAGCAGTCTTATCCCTCTAGAAGAGTCACAAAAGTCTCTGAATTGTAATAACTTTTTAGTAGCCCCAAGAATGCACCTTCTAACCTTTCAAGACTGATCTTTCATCTGAAAAAAATCTGATTTCCAGCGTCGGAGAAAATATCTAATCTTTCTGCAAACCAAATAACCTGGGCTCTGAAACTAAAAACATGGTGAAGGAAAACAAATGCACCATCAACTCCTTACTACTCCAACAGTTCATTTGCTCTGTCTACATTGCTGCTACATTTTTTGCACAGTGATCAAAATAAAAGCCTGTAATTGGTCACCGAGTGATTCATATCGTCACATCAGAAAATTGTCGCCACCTCTTTTTATTTAAATTTCAGGATCAGGCGACTGCGTGACTGCATTAAGTCTCTTTGTCGCGGGCCTCTGTCATTAACCATTGTTTCTTCTCAAGACTTGGCGACAACATGCTCTCTTTCCCTTGGCTGACCTGAGTAACGATCTGGTGATCATGCGACATAACTAAAATCATAGTCGCACAGAGTTAATGTTAACTCATCATTCCTTCCTTGACCTTGTGACTAACTGCCTTGCTTAGCCGTCACGGTGATCTCCTTGTCGCTAAATGTTTAAGCTCTATTTCTAGACTACGCGACAATGCCTAGTCGCTAAGTTGGTAGATATGAGTCCTGAGCTTTGGACTTTACCGTAACAGGTCTTATGTGCCCCTTTTCTGCTTCTGACAACTTCATGACATACCCTAATCGCCAAGTCAGGAGGACTTCATCCTTAGGGCACTTTCCTTCTCAGACTTTGCGACCACCATTGGATCTTTTGATCTTTTCATCTGACGGCTGGCGCTTAATCGATAGACATCTGAACATACCCTTAATTCTTTCCTAGACCTCACGACTGAAAGGAAAGCACCCTTAGTCTCGTTGTCGCTGAATGCTCTTTTTCCTTCTGGCGACCGCCCGACAATCTTTTAACATCCATCTGCTTTGTGACACATGTCACACAGTCATTGGTTCATTCATTGCGTACTAGAGAACTGAGTTGTCATCCTGTTCTAGCAACATCTTGACTAAGCACTACCGCAAAGCACAAACGGTCAGTCGTGAAGTCTGGGTTAAAATCTCTTAACCGCCATTCCATTTTGAGACTACCCGACTGAAGGCCTAACAAAACTGTTACCTTTGACCTGATCTGGCGATAACGGGACATGAAGTAGTCGCGAAGTCTGAGAATATTTTGCTAACTATCAAGAACCTGCCGCAATCACCCGACTGAGCAGTGGGTCCCATCTTCATAAAGCCTTATAACATGATTGTCCCACGACTTGCCAACTAAGATGAAATCGCTAAGTCTCAGAACACTGAAGGAATATTCTGAACCATTTCGAGACCTCGCGACATAAAGGAAATGCAAAGTCGGGGAGACATATGGAATATTCGCTCGGGATATCGCGACAAGGCAATTTCATTTAAAACACGTGCCCTAAGTGAATGGAAAAAGGTAACAGTGAAATAGAACGCCAAAGCCTAGGGTTTGAACTCATCGTTTAACACTGGAAGACTAAGGGTTTTTAGGGTTTCTTTGCAAATTTGAGCAAGGTTTTAGGCTTGAAAACCTGATTGATCTTGGTACCAAAAATTGGTAACATTTTTGGCGACATCTGCAACATGTTTTCCTACTAAACATTAAGACCAGCTGCCTGAAGTATCCATTGGGCATAGATTTGTTAAGAAAACATACTGGCAACCTGAACTCCATCTATAAAACTAATTAATCATTTTGAACTGACTGGATATGGGTGCATGAGTTGTGATGGGAAAATATGATAGTTCACTTGTAACCTCTGATTGACTGAGAACCCTTCTGAAAACCTCCGAAAGCTAGAAAAACTGAAACCAAACTAACTAATTGTGCTAGAAAGCACTTAGGGAAAGCTGAAAGACTACTATTGTGCCAAGGCACTTATTGAACAACTAAACTGCTGCGATATATACAAGGCTAGATCCTACCTCAGAAGCAGTGCTTAAGATGAATCCCGTTGACTGGGATTCGCTCCATGCTACCATCCAACTTCAAAAGATGAAAGGCATTGTGCTATTTGCATTCTGAGACAATATAAGGCCCTCTCCAAAAAGCATCAAACTTGGAGTGATTTCCAGGCTTTCTTTTGCGTTCATCCCACTTCAGCACTACATCTCCCTCCAGGAAAACTCTTGGAGATGTCCTTTTATCAAAAGACCTTTTCATCTGAGCCTGATTATGTTCCATGGTCCTCAAAGCTGCTGTCCTTACTTCTTCTAGCTCAACCAGCTATGCCAACCTTACAGTTAATGGCTCTTCTTCTATCATATCAAGCTGATATGCTAAGTCAAGAGCTGGAAGCTCTAGTGAGATAGGTAACCGAGCCTCTTTTAAATAAACAAGTTTGAAAGGTGACTGCCCTGTTGATCTTTTTTGAGTGATTCAATCAGCCCACAAGGCTAATTTTAGTTGGGTATGCCATGCTCTCTGGTTACCTTCCATAGTCCTCTTGATGATTCTGATCAGATTCTTATTAGTAGACTCCACTTGGCCATTGCCTTGCGGATAATAATTGGAAGATGTGTTCAAATGAATTCCATTTCTCACAGCCCAATCAAAAATCTTAAACCTTGTAAAAGCTAAAGCATTATCAGAGATAATGGATTCTGGAACACCAAACCTGGAAACCAGCTCTTCATAGAAGTTTAGGACAGCAGTCTCACTAGCTTCTTTAAGTGCCATAGCCTCGGTCCACTTAGTGAAATAGTCCATTTCTATTAACACCCATTTGTGACTAGCACTGGATGGTGGGTTTATTACCCCAATAAAATCTAAACCCCACTTCATAAAGGGTTGTTCAACCTGAATTGGCTGTAAGGGTAAGGCTGCCAACTTCTGTTTACCAGCAAATAGTGCACACTCCTTGCATCTCCTAACCCATAGGTGTGCGTCTTTGAATAGATTGGGCCAATAATAGCCACCCTTCATTACCTTGAGAGCTATTGCTCTAGGTGAGAAGTGACCTCCAGCTAGCCCATTATGAAACTCATGCAACACCTTGTTTACATGATCAGCCCCAATACATCTTAGGAGGATGCCATTGAAGTCCCTTCTAAAAAGAATATTATTCAATAAAACATAAGGGATGGACTGCAGTCTAAAATACCTTCTTTTTGCTTTCTCCAAGCCATGTGGACATTCACAAGTCTGTAGAAAATGAGTCATTTGCTGTATCCAACCTGTGGCAGAATTTGAAATAGCTTGTCCATCATCCTGTATAGCTAGGACAACTTCTTGTTCTCTGGTTTCTTTGCTGCTTATGTCATTAGCAAGCTGTTCACATAGCCCTTTTCCCCTGATTAATTTGGTGACTTTGATCTCAACATCATATTCCATCACTTTAGTCACCCAAACAGCTCTCTTATCACTTAAATCCTTACTTAAAAGGAATTCCTTGACACTTGGATGAGCAACCATTAGGATGATCTTATTATTTCACAACATGTGCTTAAATTTTTTAAAACTCGTAATAACAGCAAGAACATGTTTTTCTACAAATGAATACCTGAGCTCGTAGTCCTTAAGACCTTGACTAAAGAATGCCACCGGCTGCTCTAGGCCTTCATCATTGCGCTGAACTAACATGGCTGAGATAGAATCAATATTTCCATAGGCATATAGAACAAAATCCTTAGAAAAATTAGGATTTATGAGTGTAGGTGCTGCTGCAAGTGCCTCTTTAATTAGTTCAAAACTCCTTTTTCCATCCTTAGTCCAGCTGAATGGCATATTTTTTCTTAGCATGGCTGTTAGTGGACTTAACAAATATGCAATATCTGGGATAAACCTTCTAACAAAATTTATCTGACCAATGAAACTTTGCAAACCTTTCTTATGTGTGGGCAAGGAAAGAGCCAAAATTGTTGTTACTTTGTCAGGGTCAATGGTGATACCCTACTTAGACACTACATAACCAAGCAATCTGCCCTCATGGACAGCAAAAACACATTTTTTTGGATTAAGAGATATCCCAAATTCTCTACACCTTTCAAAAATCTGCCTTAGGTTCTTTAAATGATCTTTTGCTTCCTTAGAAAAAATAGTGATGTCATCCAGGTAAACCAGAACAATCTTATACATTAACTTATCAAAAGCCATATCCATGGCTTTCTAAAAGGTTGCTCCAGCATTGGACAAACCAAAGGGCATCTTTTTGTATGCCATGGTACCCCACTTGGTGGTAAAAGCTGTCTTGAACTGGTCTTCTTCTCTTACCAAGATCTGATTATAACCTGAATATCCATCCAACAAGGAAAACTTCTCAGATCGTGAGACTATTTGAAGGATCTGCTCCATAGAAGGCAAAGGATGTCAGTCTTTCAATGAGGCTCTATTGAGATCTTAGAAATCTACACACAACCTTATCTCCCCATTCTTTTTTCTAATCGGCACAAGGTTGGAGACCCATGAAGTGTGTTTGATGGGGAATATGATGCAACTTTCAATCAGCTTATTCAATTCCTTCTGCATAAGTGGCTCCAGCTTTGGGTTCAAAGGCATCTGCTTTTGCCTTACTGGTTTAGCATTTGGTTCAAGTTCAATAGTGTGTTGAGCAAGTTGGGGATTAAACCCCTTCAAATCAGTATACTCCCACGGAAAAGCATCATTAAACTCTTGAAAAAGTTGGATAAATGAATGCTGCTCCTCCGCTGTAAATACCTTGCCCAACTTAAGCAACTTTCCTTTGAACACCTCAACTTCTTCATAGTGTTCCTGCTGAACCTACATGATGGCTTTTGATTTTCTAGTCTCTTCATCAGTGTTAAAAACGGATTCAAGGGTAACCAAACCCCTTGGCACTTTGTTATTTTTAAGCTAGATAATTTGGCCATCATATTGATGCTGAAACTTTTCCTGATTGGCATACAAGAATTCAGCCTCCTCTCTTATGAAGTTGACTATCTGTTGGTCATTCTCAAAGACCTGCCAGTGTATATTGTTATCAGGTATAGCAAGTCTAACAATGACCTTGACATGCTGATTTGTTTTCTCATTGCTGACTTCTTTTGGAATGTCAAATTCGGCACCAATGGCAGCCAATCTGTCAGCATATTTATTCTTATTCTTGGCTATAGATACTAAATTAAATGCACCAAAGCCTTCTATTAGATCCCATACCCTGTTTTTGTAAGACTTCAGTAACTCATTCTATGTGAGATTGATGCTTCTCACTTGATTAACTATTAATTCACTATCACCATAAACTTTTAAATAGCTAATACCTCTCCTCCTTGCCCATTACAATCCATGAATAAGAGCCTCATACTCAGCAGTATTATTGGAGCAACTGAAATAGAAATGAAAAGCTGAATAATACCAGTCTTGTTTTGGAGAAACTAGCATGCAACCACCACCAGCCCCAACTTTTTTCCTTGCACCATCAAAATATAGCTCCCAAACTTCCTCACTTTGCTTCTCAAACTGCTTTTCTACACATTTTTCTAGATTGGGAATGACTGCATCAGCCTCATATATTAAATACATACCCAAATCAGCATGACCTGAGTGTTGTTCACAAGGATATTATGCTTGATTTTGAACAGCCCACTCATCTAGGAGTATATCAGGTATTGTATCAGTCTGAGTGTTGCCTTCTTGAAAAACAAGCTACTCCTCTTGGTCACTTGCCAACAAGTTGGCATTAACAGGACTTGGGGAGTAAGGCTCAACATGGTCCTTGGCAATAGGCTCTGATTTTATGGTAACTTTGGTGCCATACCTGTTCTAAACAGCATATGGGACCAATCTAAAGACAAATAACCTCCAGTCTTGGCTGTAAAATCCCTTGATAAGCATATTGCAAAGTATGGAGGCAATTCTATGACATAAATGTCTTGAGGAATGGAGAAGTTTGGGCTAGCCTGCAGAGTTAAGCTTAGATTATTAATGACCCCTATGGTATTAACAGTAGTACCATCTAATTACACAACTCCCTTTTCAAGTGGCTCATACTTGATTCCTAACTTGTCCACGATCTGTTTGGGCATCACTGAGCTGCTAGCACCTGAGTCAATCATGTAGTTATGTACTAGGTGGTCTCCTATGATCAAGGATACGTAAAATGGTGGGGGTTTAACTGCTAGAACTTTCTATTCCTTCTCCTTTATAATAGTGTTAGTCATTACAATTTTAGCCTCCTCACTTTTGGGCTTACTAGAAAGACTTAAATCAGATAAAGCTGATTGCAGAAGGTCCTTTTGACCTGGAAATCCCAAAAAATCCCACATGGAAATAGACACATTCACCTTCTTCATATGATCCAAAATATTAAAAGAATTCATACCAACCTTAGATTGGGCCTTTGTAGTAGCAACATCAATGTTAGCACCAGCTGGTTGTATCGGAACCATAGGCTGTTCCTTACTTGATGAAGGTTGTTCTTTTGGGAGAATCCAAACATTCTCAGTATTAGCTAGCCCAACAACTTGCTGTTCAACCTCTACTGCTCTCTTTTTTCTCCTTGTGTTATCTAAAACAGCAAGAACCAGTTGGTTTACTCCACAAAAGTCCTTATCCTGCCAATTCATAAGAGTTGTCTCTGGTGGTCTGCCTTAATCATTGTGTAAAGTGGCTCCATCAGGGCCTTCATCCTGTGAAGTTGGGATACTTTGAACCATTAAGGCCTGATTTATGACCCCGTTTGTGCAAGTACTTTGATTATGCTGCTGGTTACATGGAAATCACCATTCATAATCCTGAACTAGATTGTTTTGAGTAGGAACCATCTCTTTTGAGGTGCTAGCAACATTGGGGTTGTAAGGTTGATAAGGCCTCATATTAAGATTAGGTCTTTGACCTTGGTTATTGGGTTGATAAGGCGGTCTATTGCCTTGGTTTTGCTGATATTGGAATTGATAAGAGGGCTAGTAAGGCCTATATCCTTGACTTTGCTACTTTTTTATATTCACAATTTCATTACCAAAGGTCTGCAAAATACCCTTAATCTCTTGTAAATCTGCAGATTGAGATGAGGGGGCATTGCCTTGAGAATTGGATTGCGTATTGGGTGCTGGTAATGCTGGTGCTACTGGAATGATAGCTAAGGGGGGTGCTTGCAAAGGTATCATTGACTGAACTATAGGTGCTATCAGAAAGATTGGCATAGGTGGCCTTGGGGCGATCTTTCCAGCCTGTATAAGGCTATTTTCTTCTCTAATGGCCATATTATAAGCACCTGGGAGTGTAACCCCTCCTATTGATTATATCATAACTGCTATATCACTATTAAAAGCCCTCAAATAATATAAGAAAGCATGGTCAGCAGACGGTCTTACAATTTGAGGGATTCTTTCCCATGTCCTTTGGAAATGAAAATTGAAATCTATTACTTGCTCATGAGGGGCCCTTTTGATAGTTGACAACTACTCTACCAAGGATAGATGGTCAGATTTGTGTTCGAAGAACTTGCAAAGTTCAATATCGAGTTGGTCCCAATCAGCAATAGAACCCACCGGTAGCCTTCTAAACCACTGCAGAGCCTTTCCTTTGAAATATGCGGCTAACAACCTGACAGCAACATTATCCTCTATAACATGATGGAGGGCACAAAGATTGGCTATGTCTTTTATGTGCTCAACTAGGGTGGTTTGATCTTCACCACTAAAATATGGTATACTTTTTAATGCAGAAACATGAATAACATCATGTTGAGCAAGATTCAAAGGGCTGCCTTGATTGAATGAAACAAAAGGCTGGTTCCGTTGTAGTGCCATTGGAATCTGCAAAACTTGACTTCTTGGGACAGTAAAAACTGGAACAGTGGTGTGCACTCTTGCTGCAGGAGGTGTGGACTTGGCTCTTCTTGTATCAACCAATGTCTCTTTGGACTTTTTAGTGACTCTCCCTCTTCTTCTGGGTGGAGATAGCTGTAAATAGTCAAAAGATGAAGAGCTACTCCTTGTTCGCACTTTTCTCATATGCTATAATATACCGATTCTTCTATTCCAAAGCTCAGAGTTGCCAAGTGTGTAATTCTGAAACCTCTTCAAGGCTGAAAGTACTGCTATACACACTAACAACAGTAAAGATATTGCAAAAGATGACTGATAAAAATTAGTCACTTGTCCCACCGGGCGTGCCAAAAACTGTTGTCTACCAAAATTGCACCCTGTTAAGTCAGCAGTAACTTAACCTTTCGAAGAAACATGGAAACATTCTAAGGTTGTGGGTAACCTATGTCTAGAATGAATCTCCGGGTCCTAGGCTAGCTTCCTATCTGGTAAATCACTCTATACATCCTGAAAATTGATTCCTTTATGATGGAGAAAAGAGATAGAAGGAGAACATAGAAAAAAGAAAGCTATAACCTAAAAGGTGATGCACCAGAAGATATCTGAGAAATGCACAAATAACCTGACTTACAATGAACTAGTTACTCAAGCTTTCCTACACAACCCCACTAAATCATACTATCTGCATAATCAATTTATAAGAAGGCCAATAATGATAATCCCTTCAAAGGAGAAAGATTTCTCACAATTTGGGGAAAATCTAACTTGAGAACAACTTAAAACCTGCAAATAAGCATGAAATTCTACATAAAGGCACTGATATGTGATACAAATTAAGGACAAAGAACATCACAGAATTTATACCAACCACTAAGTACACAATAATAGACTAATAAGGGAAGGCAGAAGCTATTTCATAATCAAAGGTGTTACAAATCTGAATATTTCTCTGAAATGGGTTACAAAATCTCTTTACTTATGTCAAGAACTCAGAAAAAGTTACAAGACAGCAAGCCAAAGGGAAGAAGAACTCTTTTTATAATGAGTCTTCAACTCATATTTATGCATTTTTCAAGCCAACTGCATTCTGAAAGCAATAACTTCTGGATCGGATTTGGCATGTCCAGCCACTGTTTAGCCATTCAAGTCATCCCAAAAATATCAACATAAATGCCCTTCCACAGAAGCAGTCTTATCCCTCTAGAAGAGTCACAAAAGTCTCTAAATTGTAATAACTTTTCAACAGCCCCAAAAATGCACCTTCTGACCTTTCAAGACTGATCTTTCATCTGAAAAAAAATCTGATTTCCAGCGTCGGAGAAAATATCTAATCTTTCTACAAACCTTACAACCTGGGCTCTGAAACTGAAAACATGATGAAGGCAAACGAATGCACCATCAACTCCTTACTGCTCCAACAGTTCATTTGCTCTGTCTACATTGCCGCTACATTTTTTGCACAGTGATCAAAATAAAAGTCTATGATTGGTCACCGAGCGATTCATATCGTCACATCAAAAAATTGCCGCCACCACTTTTTATTTAAATTTCAAGATCAGGCGACTGCACGACTGCATTAAGTCTCTTTGTCATGGGCCTCCATCATTAACCATGGTTTCTTCTCAAGACTTGGCGACAACATGCTCTCTTTCCCTTGGCTGACCTGAGTAATGATCTAGCAATCATGCGACATAACTGAAATCATAGTCATGCAAAGTTAACGTTAACTCATCATTCCTTCCCAGACCTTGCAACTAAGTGCCTTGCTTAGCCGTCACGGTGATCTCCTTGCCGTTGAATGTTTAAGCTTTGTTTCTAGACTATGCGACAATGCCTAGTCACCAAGTTGGGAGATATGAGTCCTGAGCTTTAGAATTTACCGTAACAGGTCTTATGTGCCCCTTTTCCACTTCTGACGACTTCGCGACATACCCTAATCGCCAAGTCGGGAGGACTTCATCCTTAGGGAACTTTTCTTCCCAGACTTCATGACCACCATTGGATCTTTTGATATTTTCATCTGATGGTTGGCACTTAATTACTAGACATCTAGACATACCCTTAATTCTTTCCCAGACCTCGTGACTGAAAGGAAAGTGCCCTTAGTCTCGTTGTCACTGAATGCTCTTTTTCCTTCTGGTGACCACCCGACAATATTTTAACATCCATCCACTTTGTGACACATGTCGCATAGTCATTGGTTCATTCATTGCGTACTGGAGAACTGAGTTGTCATCCTGTTCTAGCGACATCCCGACTAAGCACTACTACAGACCAAAAACGGTCAGTCATGAAGTCTGGGTTAAAATCTCTTAACCGCCATTCCATTTTGAGACTACGCGACTGAAGGCCTAACATAACAGTTACCTTTGACTTGATCTGGCAATAACACGACATGAAGTAGTCACGAAGTCTGAGAATATTTTGCTAACTGTCAAGAACCTGCCGCGATCACCCGACTGAGCAGTGGGTCCCATCTTCATAAATCCTTATAACATGATTGTCCCGCAACTTCCCGACTAAGATGAAATTGCTAAGTCTCAGAACACTGAAGGAATATTCTGAACCATTTCAAGACCTTGCGACATAAAGGAAATGCAAAGTCAGGGAGACATATGGAATATTCTCTCAGGATATCGCGACAAGGCGATTTCATTTAAAACGCGTGCCCTAAGTGAATGGAAAAAGGTAACGTCGAAATAGAACACCAAGGCCTAGGGTTTGAACTCATTGTTTAACACTGGAAGACTAAGGGTTTTCAAGGTTTCTTTGCAAATTTGAGCAAGGTTTTAGGCTTGAAAACCTGATTGATCTTGGTACCGAAAATTGGTAACAGTTTGAAAGATATTGGATGCCCTAGCAGCATGAAGAACATATTTTCTGATTTATGACAGGAATATGGTTCTGAATTTATAGTCTAAAATTATAATTGTTTGGGGAACCAAATGGACTCTTGAGACCTTATGATTTTGTGAGATGATACATATTATAATTATCTAAAAACTTTATGTTTTCTAGAAAGTTTATTTTTGAGCTTTTGTGGGTCAAGTAACTCAATCTCTGAAAACTATAAAATTTGGGACAGAATTGGAGTTGTTTGTTGAATGAACCAAAGAAGGGTTCAAGTGTTTATGATTTGGATTTTGATCATGTAAAGCCTCTTACATGATGTTAAAATTATTTTTTTGATCAATACTATTGGATCCTTATATGGATGAAGATGTTTTTGGATCTTTTTGCATCAAGTGGTATAAGAGCTTGAAGATCTTGATTGTGTGGGTAGACCACCGAATGAGGCAATCCACACTAGGACCTTGGAGATTTGGTTGTTGATTTTTGTTAATGAGTTATGGTTGTACATACTTATCCACTCAATTTCAAGTGGGAAGACATCATAGGTATTTTATGATCAGTCTCCAATAGAGATTGGTCTAGGTAAGAAGGTACAAGTGAGGCATCTCCCAGGATCTAATGTTGGTTGAGATAGATGGTCTAGTTGATAGCCAAAAGATCAGGGAAAGAGGAAGGATGGGACTCCTGAGTTGTTGGTGATTTTGTAATAGAAAGAGTGGTGAATTTTTTATTATTGGTACCTTGAATAGTTCAGCCATGAATGCTCCACTGATAGGGGCAGTAGAGAAGAAGAAAGAGAGGACAATCTTGTGTCCTTGAAGAAAATTGAAGAAAAGAATGAAAAGGCATCAAAAAAATTTCCAAACATTTGTTTTGCAGGTATCATTTCCAAGAGGACTTGGAAAATTTTTAATATTGGGGAGTATGATGCAGGAGCATCACATACCTGCAAGGAACATATGTTTCATTATCATTTTCAATTAATATTCCTTTGAATCATGATGTAAGTCACTTGATGTGACCAATGCAAAAATGCATAAAAATGTAAAAGTTGTCATTTAGGTCATAGTTTGGTCTATAGGATCAAAATTTTTAAAATAATCTATGGAAGGATATAAATGATTTAAAAGGTCATTAATATTCTATTTTTACTTTTTTCTAAAGTTTTTACAAAGTCTTAAGGTCATATTGTCAAAAGTGTAAAAGTTGCATAAAAAATGCAACATTGTCAAAAATGTAAAAGTGCAAATATTGCACATAGAGTTGTAAAAGGGAAGGTGAAAGGTTATGAGAGTAGTTGGTTGGGTTATAACTACCCAAAAATAAATAAATATGTTGTATTGGTCAAACCAAAATATATTGGGGAAGAATAGAGAAGGAGGATAAAGTTTTGGAATAATTTGGTGTACTTGAATTGGCATTTTGATTGGTGTTTGTGCATTAAGTTGGTGTTTCCAGGTCTTTTAAGGAAATTTAAAGGCTGAAAACCATATATATTTATAATGGTTGTATAGTGAAAGTAATTATATTTCTCATGCTTTTGGTTTGGTTCAATAATATGTAGAAATGAATAATTTATACACGTTTTGGTGAAAGTTATTGTTTGTAGTTTCCAGGATGCCTAAGAATAGTCATGTTGTACTATTTGGTAAGGATGCCTATGAAAGAATCATAAAATATAAGTTGAGTCATTGGAAATATATGTGAGAAATATTTCTATTTATTTTTGTTAGAATCGTTTTCATAAATATTTGTGAAATTTGTTACATTTTTGGTGAAGACTATTTTTAAACCCTTTTCAATGGATTGGAAGGAAATGATTTCTAATTATCTCATGGTTTAACCAATGGAAAAATCCATATCTTACATTTTTGGAAACTATATTGACATATATTTCATATGGTTTTGGTTTGGTTTCAAAATTATCTATGGTTTGAAAGATATTGGATGCCCTAGCATCATGAAGAAAATATTTTCTGATTTATGACAGGAATATGGTTCTGAATTTATAGTCTAAAAATATAACTATTTGGGGAACCAAATGGAGTCTTGAGACATTATTTTTTGAGATGATACATATTATAATTATCTACAAAATTTATGTTTTCTAGAAAGTTTATGTTTGAGTTTTTGTGGGTCAAATAACTCAATCTCTGAAAACTATAAAATTTGGGACAGAATTGGAGTTGTTTGTTGAATGAACCAAAGAAGGGTTCAAGTGTTTATGATTTGGATTTTGATGATGTAAAGCCTCTTACATGATGTTAAAATTTTTTTTTTTAATCGATAATTTTGGATCCTTATATGGATCAAGATGTTTTTGGATCTCTCTGCATCAATAATACATCTTTTCAAACAAATATTTGATAGAAATGTCAAATGGATCCTTTCTATCCATAATATACTCCTTGAATTTCCTAATCCATCAGTAACAACTCTGGTGCTCAGAGTAGCTGAATACCTTGCTGAGTATAGATTTATCTTTGAAGTTCATCTCTCTACTTGCATCAACATGAATGATATTCTAATAAAATGTAGGCTGATTTAGCCTTCTAGTTATTTTACTGACCAGTAGACAAGGGTCTGACCCCTAGTCTCTTTCTCAAGTACTCAAATGCATCCTTGGATAGTAGCTTGGTGAAGATATTGGTCAATCGTTCCTTTGATTACAAATACTCGAGTACCACCTCCATTGCTTGAACTTGTTCTCTCAAATAATGATACTTGATGGCAATATGCTTTGTTTTAGCATGCATGACTGGATTCTTTGAAATGTTTATTGCACTTCTTGTATCCATGCAATATTTTAGTAGTTTGCAGCAACAACAACATACTCTACTTCTATAGTGGACTAAGAGATGCATCCTTTCTTCTTGTTGATCCTTGTGACAAGTCTGTCACCCATAAAGAATGCTCCTCCAATTGTGCTCTTCCAGTCATCAATATTTCCAGCCCAAAGAGCATCGGTAAAGACCTTAAGTTCAAATTTTCCTTCTCCTCTATACCATAAGCCATAGTCCTCGGTATTCTTTAGATATCTTAGAATTATTTTCATAGCAATCATATGTGATTCCCTGGGATTAGCAGAAAATCTTGCAATTATTCCTACTGCATTTGTAATATTTGGTCTAGTATGTACAACATACATGAATTTTCCAATCATAGATCTGTACAAAGTCTAATTTACCTCTGATGACTTTTCCTCCTTTGTAAATTTACATCCAATTGCCATCAGTGTTCAAACTAGTTTGGACTCTTCCATATTAAATATTTTTAGTACTTCTTTGATGTACTTGGATTGTGTAATGAAGATACCTTCATCTTGTTGCATGATCTAAAGAAAATGAAAGAACTTGAGCTCTCCAAAGATAGACATCTCAAATTCTTTTCTCATTTCATTTGCAAATGATTTGCATAGCATATCATTGCCTCCAAATATGATGTCATCAACAAATATCTTAGCAATCAAAATGTTAGCATTAGTATCTTCCTTCAAATAAAGATTACGGTTTTCACTAGTCCTTACAAATCCAATACTAATAAGATAGGAATGAATTCTTTCATAATAGGCTTGGGGTGCTTGTTTCAATCCATACAGGGCTTTGTGAAGTCTACATACCATGTCCCTCTTGTCTGGACCAACAAACCCTTCTAGTTGTTCAATGTATACTTCTTCTTCAAGTATTCCATTTAGGAATGCAGACTTAACATCCATTTGATATACCTTGAATCCTTTACATTCAGCATAAGCAAGTAGTATTCTCACTCCTTCTAGCCTAGAAATGGGTGAAAAGGTTTCTCCATAGTCAATCCCTTCTTCTTGTGCATACCCCTTGCATACTAGTCTTGCTTTGTTTCAGGTGACTTCTCCATTCTCATTCAGTTTATTCCTGAATATCCATTTTTCTACTGATGACATTCTTGTCATCTGGTCTCGCTACAAATGTCCATGTCTTTTTTTTCTCAATCTGTTCAATCTCTTCATTCATATCACTAATCCATTCATCATTATCAAGTGCAACATTGACAGATTTTGCCTCATAATCATAAATAAGACATCTTGTATTTAGAGACTTAATTTTGGTTCTCATACCAGCCTTCTTATCTCTAATTATCTGGTTTTGTGGATGGTTCTTTCTGACACATCTTGCAAGTACAAGTTTAGCTCTTTGTCTATCATCTTGATAATCATTTTTTCCTTCATTCTATTCTCCATCACTTTGTGCATCATTTTGAGTAATATTTTGATCATTAGTATTTGCAGCCTGATGCTTGGGTGCAATGATTTTTTGCTCAGGAGCTCTACATTGTTGGTCAGTTAGAGTGTTAGGTTCTTCATTGTTAGTAAACCTATCGTAGTCCTCTGGTTCTTTAGTGCTTTCCTTTTCATTCTTCTCTACAAATTCATCTATCTTTACATTTGCACTTTCAACAATTTTGTTAGAGGCTTTATTTAGACATTTATAAGCCTTTCTCTTGGTGGAATACACTAGGAAGATACCTTCATCACTCTTGGAGTCAAGCTTTCCATTTCTATCATCTTTTAAGATATAACATTGAGTACCGAAATTTTTTAAATAACTCACATTGGGAGTATTTCCATACCATAGCTCATAGAGTGTCTTCTTTGTGTCTTTCTTCAATTGTACTATGTTTAATGTGTAAAAAAAAGTACTAACAGCTTCCCTCTAGGATATTTGGGTGATGTGCTTCTCTATCATCAGTTTCCTTTCACAGTCAACTTTGGATCTATTCCTTCTTTCAATAATTCCATTTTTTGTGGTGTTCTTAGTGTAGAGACCTATCTTTTGATTCCATGCTCATTACAAAAGTTAGTGAATTCATCTAAAATAAATTCCCCTCCTTTATTTGATCTTAAGAATTTTAACTCTTTACCACTTTGTTTCTCAACCATTGCCTTGTAACATTGAAACATCTTAAATGCTTCAGATTTATCTTTTAGAAATATTACTGTCATCATTCTAGAGAAATCATCACCAAAGAGAATAAAATATCTATCTCTGCAATAAATCTTTTTCCTCATAGGTCCACATAGGTCAGTAAGGAATAATTCTAGAATGGCATCAGATGTATGGGTCTTTCTTTTGAAACTAGACGTTGTCATCTTACCTTTTTGACAATTCTTACACATGATGTTGTCGGGCTTAACCATCATCGGTAAACCTCTTACATTTCTCTTTTTTCTAATCTTTATCATGTTTTCAAAGTTCACATGACACAACCTTTTGTGCCACAACTATATGTCTTCATTTGTAGCAATCAAACTAGTGGTTTCAATATCATTCAAATAGAATAAGTTACCTTTTGTCTATTCACCAGTGCCAATCATAGTTCCTGATTTATTGAAGATTGAACCGCCTCACAATAGGTACTTAGTAATCATACCCAAAGCCTCTCTTAGGAATAGTTTCTTCCATCTAAGGATCACTTCTCCCGCCATGAGGTGCATTTAGTTTTTCAACCTAGGGATGTATACTTAGAATGGTACAACATAATATGTGCACTAAGTTCCCTAAAGAGCCACTCTACCTATGCAGCAAGAAAATAAAGTACATGAAAGGAATCTATACTAGGGATGCAAGAAAGGAAACACATTTACTCCTTAATAAAATGAATGCTACAACTTGAAAACTCTACTTAAACTTATTCTTTCAACCTAGAGCATTCACTATAACTATCCTTATAGGTGCTGTAGGATCATTCACAAAGTACAAAGCTACAGGAAGAAACTGTAATCTTATATCTAGAATGCTGGAAATGTAGAAAGTAAATCTATTCTACTTATACTATAATCCACCTACCAAGTGGGCTGTTAGAATTAATATTTCCTTGGTTGAAAATAAGTAATTAAAATGATAAACCATGGTATCCTTATTTGTATTTGTCCTCTAGTCCAAGTAGGAGGACATGTCACTATTTTGTAATTCCTCTAATAAGGAAAATAGATATTCCTCCTTAAGAGGAATCACACATTTGTCACACACACAATATGAATGTGGCATCCATAGGAGAAGGGAGTTACATGCAAACTCCTCCACTCATCTCTACTTAAGAGATGTCTCTCACACACTTGCTTCAATAATCTTCTCGTCTCTCTCTCAATCTCTCATTGCTCTCATTATTGTATTGAGCTTATTGCTCTCATCCATAGGCTTTTTTCCATATTCTTATTCACAAATGGGTTTTTCTTTGCTTTTCCCCTTACCAAAATCTCTTGGCTCTTTGTTGGATTCTTGGAGTTTCTCATATGTTTGGTGGTTGATCTTGATATCTTTATCCCACTTTTGGCTTATGGTAAAATCTTCTTGCATTTCATTTTCTTGGATTACTTCATGTTTATGTTTTCATTCTTTTAATACTTCTTACATGGTATCAGATCTATCTAATCCTTGTTTAAGTGTTTTGTAGGAAGGTGCCTTTCAAAGGTGCAAGCTCTTCTTGTTGTTCTAATATTTGTTTTGCATATTTTTTTGCAAATCTAACCTTTTTTGAATCTAATCTCTTAGTTTTGGATGGCTTTCCGCCAGATCTAAGCATCTCACCTTTTATCTACAGGCTTTAACTATGTTTATTTTCAGATTTCTTTATCTTTGTTTGATTACAGATTTATCTTCTTGCTAAAATCTATTTATTATATCTGTCTAATCTGCAGGATATTCCATCATTTAGCTATATCTCTGTTTATTCATTATTTACTGTTATATATATACATATATTCTCCCTTCAGTTTTTAGAGACCTTTAAGCTTCCTGGATAGCACTAGATCATGCCAAAACTTTTTTATCCTCATACCCCGCGCAGCTCTATACATATATTCTCCCTTCAGCAGTATCAATAACTATCATATATCCTAGCAGCAGCCCTTCCATTTAACTTGCGCAACCTGTTATTTTTCATAATATTGTAGCTGATAGCAATCAGATTTGTTTGATAGAATATAGCTTTTTTAGCCATTGTTTATTAATTTTTTCTCAAAAGTAAAACTGCATACTATAACTTATAATTTCAGTTAACTTACCTTCTATATTTTAAACTTTTTAATACCAATTTTCTTCAAATAGCTCTGGATGATATTAATGAAAACATTTTGCTAACTCAAACAAAATTATTTGTATAAGTTTCTCTTCTTTAAGAAGCCTATTATAACTATTAAAACTATTAAATTTTCTTTCATTCCTCATAACTCTCATAGTTTTTTATATATCATTTTCTTTGTTCAAAGATTTGTGAATGTAACTGAGAGTATTCGGCCTTTCCATGAGCTACATTTGTCAGAGCATTTGGTGGTATCAGTCTTCATCATTCAGTTGTGGTTTCAGTTTATTATTCTTCAATTTTAATCATTAAATATCAGTAAAATATCAGTTTTCACTGGTTAGAATATTAATCATTTCTCTGTGAAGTTGCTAACTTTAGTATTAATTTGAAATTCACTTTGTCTCTCTTATTAAATTTTAAAAAAATCTGGTCAAATTTGTAATTATTGATATCAATTTAATTTTGATAATCATATCTGTTATTCCTTGGTAATGTAATTCATTTTCATTTTCTTAATTCATTCTCAATTAATTTAAATTAATACAAATATGTTAAATAGTTTAATGTTCATTTATTAATTTAACAAATTTGTTCATTTTTTTTTATATAAAGGTAAAAAGTTTAATCGTCAATACTTTCTTTCCACTCCACATTATTTCATATCAGTTCACTTTTAAGTTATTCATTTCATTTCTCATCAAATTTGATTATTAGTTCTCTAATTCGTTTCAATTAAAATTTGTTTCACCATTTACATTAAATTTTTAATTTTTTTTTAATATCTTTATTTACCTCTTATATTAAGAGTTAACATTAAGTAAATCTTATTTTTCTTAATCTTGCACATTATTTTTTACACTGTTATTTACTTTGTGTAAGTTAATTTGATCAATTTATCATGTCTACTTTAATCCCAAAAATCAAGCTCAATAGCTCTAATTATCATCAATGGAAAAGTCATGTGTCTTTTTTATTTCAATTTAAACATTTACTTGAAGTTGCTACAGATGCGGCTATTGAACCAGCTACCTCTGCTTCACAAGAAGAAAAAGATGCATGGAAGACCAAAAATGAAGAAGCCCTTGGTTTAATTGGTCTCTCCATCATCCCTGATATTTATGTCCTAATTAGACATTGCACCAAAGCTCATGAAGCATGGGCCATTCTGCAACAGACATATGACAGCTCATCGGAATCTCGTAAGATTCAACTCCAAGACAACTTGGAGGACTTAAGGTATAATGATTTTAAAAATAT
>MU228112.1:484453-546259 GCA_018584345.1 Thuja plicata
AAATAATATTAAGGTATATTAAAGGTACTCTTGATTTAGGTTTATTTTATGATGCAAATGCTGATTTTACATTAAAAGGCTTTACTGATTCAGATTTAGGTGGAGACCCCAATGATGGGAAATCTACCTTTGGGTATTGTTTTTTTCTTGGTTCAGGTGCTATATCTTGGAAAAGTAAAAAAGATCAGTCTATTTCACTATGTTCTACTGAAGCTGAATATAAAAGTTGTACCAATGCCTCCAAAGAGTCCTTATGGCTTAGAAGAACTCTTGAAGATTTGGGTCTACCTCAACAAGAACCTACACCTTTATATTGTGTCAATCAAAGTCCAATAGCCTTGGCAAAGAATCTAGTCTACCATGCAAAGTCAAAGCACATCTCTCTCCACCATCACCTCATTAGAGAACAAATTGAAGAAAAGAAAGTTTCACTCATCTATTACAAGGGTGAAGATCAAGTTGCAGATATTTTGACAAAGCCTCTTTCTAGAGAGAAATTTGAATTTCATTGTAAAAATTTGGGTTTGCTACCCCTTGATGTAAATCCCCCAAGTAAAGATTAAAGGGGGGTGTTAGAATTAATCTTTCCTTGGTTGAAAATATGTAATTAAAAGGATAAACCAAGGTATCCTTATTTGTATTTGTCCTCTAGTCCAAGTAGGAGGACATGTCACTATTTTGCAATTCCTCTAATAAGGAAAATAGATATTCCTCCTTAAGAGGAATCACAAATTTGTCACACACACAATATGAATGTGGCATCCATAGGAGAAGGGAGTTACATGCAAACTCCTCCACTCATCTATACTTAAGAGATGTCTCTCACACACTTGCTTCAATAATCTTCTCCTCTGTCTCTCAATCTCTCATTGCTCTCATTATTGTATTGAGCTTATTTCTCTCATCCATAGGTTTTTTTCCATATTATTATTCACAAAGGGGTTTTTCTTTGCTTTTCCCCTTACCAAAATCTCTTGGCTCTTTGTTGGATTCTTGGAGTTTCTCATATGTTTGGTGGTTGATCTTGATATCTTTATCCCACTTTTGGTTTATGGTAAAATCTTCTTGCATTTCATTTTCTTGGATTACTTCATGTTTATGTTTTCATTCTTTTAATACTTCTTACATGGGCCCCCTTGGTCGGCTTCTGCTAATATATGAACACATAATATGAACCAAAAGTTACTTCATTATCTTTCAAAACTGATTACATGAGAATGATACATGAAACTGAAAATAAACTTGTTGTGCAAGATACAATCAGAATATTGTATTTCCAAAAATCTTGAAACTTAAAAACTATCAATCTCATCCCTATAAATAGAGGATTGACTTTCTTATTTTTAAATAGAAAAAGGAACTATCTAACTAAAACCGCATGAAAGAGAAAAAAAATAGGAAACACAACAACCCATGACATATGCAATGAAGTCTAGATGACCAAGCCAACATGCTAGGAATACGGAGGGAATACAGTAGAGATACATTCATGCATATCTAAAATAGTGGCTCCTGATTTGCAGTAGCCATGTCTTCTGTTGCCATGATGGCTTATCCATTCGAAGCTAGTCTTTACCATCCTCCTTCAATGTTGTCGACCACTCCTAGCGACTCCTACTTCCTGGCAGGATTAGTTATCATGCAAAAGACATTCATACAAGTAGCTTATTCAAATTAATCTAGATGTTAAAACACATATTCTTGTTATCATATGAAATACTGCAACATATATATATATATAATATTGGCATAATATGACATATCTATTCCACCCATGGTTTAATGGTTCTATCTATACTTGACATAAGTTCAACTGACTAAAATTGCACAATTGTTCTGATAATACTTAAAAATAGAGTATAAGGATTAATATAATAGAGACAGTAAAATGGTCTCATCATTTTCCCCTTAGCAAGCTGAATGCTTGTCCTCAAGCATTACATCTTCTGGTAGTTTCTCTGAAATCTCCAACCTCTGTTCATCCTCTCCTTTAGCTTTTGAAGGTGTGGTAGAACCCCCTTGGTTTCTCCTAGACATCTACTCTGTAATTTTCCTATAGTCGATCAAGTCTGTCAGTATTGATATCATACAGGGGCCAGAGGAGCATCGGTGGCTACATGGTGAGTGGACACTAGAGTTCTTGTCTAGTTTTCCTTCCTAGCTGCATGTATTCTGGTGCTCTTTAAATAGGTGCTTGGAGGTTGATAGGAATGTGTGGCTTAGATTTCTTCAATTCCTCGGATAACCTACCCCATCTACTTCTGGCTCCACCCAAGGCTCTCTTGAAGACAAAGCAAGACAAACCATCATATTCTGCACAGACATCTGTACGAATCCTAAAAATTTTATCCCTTATTTCCTCCTTAATTTTTCCATAAGTCAAATTAAGACAATCTTTGAGGAGCATATTTGGCTTGCTACTTTGTGCTCTTAATGGTAATGGCTCTATTTTCTCTTGTTCCTTATAGTTTTCCAATTGTCTATCATATTTGGCTTCATTATACATCTAGGACATTAATGCCCTTAGGTGTATATCCCCTATGTAGAGTAGAGGATTGCACTCAGTATCAGCTGGGATAATGAAGTTATGCATGTACAATTTACAAAGTGCATTTTACTACCATGAGGGAAGAGTCTGGTAAAGGCCATAAAATTCTAAGGCTGACTTGAACTCAGAGTCTATTTCTTTAATGGTTGTCATTAGCTGGAACAAGAGGAACTATTCTTTCAAACAGATGGTATAAAACCTAGGAGGTGGCCTACTTGCAATTATTTTATTAGCCAATTTGAGGGCATGATCCATCTTTTTTTTTTTCTTTGCCAATTGTTCTTTCAATTCTACAATTTCTTCCCCTTGCTCTATTATTTTTTTTTTCAGTTTCTTCTTCTCCTCTCCCAATAAATTTGTTTTTAGAACATACTTATTATGCAATCCAAAGAGAAGCATTTGAAAAGTGATTGGGCCACAATCTTCTGCCTGATTTATTTTCCTCCTCTGTTCCTTCCAAGACTGCTCTAAGAAACTTATTAACCAAGTTCTGTTGTAGGGCACTAAGGTAGTTTTTGCATAGGCTGACTGATGGATTACTGAGGAATTCTCCTTTTTAATGTCTAGAATATCCTGATGGATTTCCTTGGGACTATTTTGGAAAATATTAGGTATAGCTTCATAAGTTTTTGTTGAATGCGGTGGAAAGTCTGGAACTGCAAATGAATTTGGGGAATCATCTAGAATAACTTGCACATTGGGTTGTTCACAAAATTGCAAAGGAGAATTAGGTTGGATCTTGGAGGATGCTTCAGAGAGATATCCTCTCATTCTAGGACTCCTTCACACAAGGGTTTCTACAATTTATACAACCTTTTTCTTAGTAGCCTTCTTCGGTTTCTCTGCTGCAGGAGTAGCTGCTGCAGGAATCAACTTCCTTTTCTTCCCCTTTGAAGAAGTAGGGATTTGTGGTTTGGCTGTAGGAACTGAAGGTTCTTCCTCTAATTTTTATTTTCCTTTAGTTCAGGAAGAAGTAGGTACATTACTCTAATGAGAAGGTAAGGGAACATTTTCTTAAATATTTATGGTTTCTTCCCCTTGGCTATCTTGTTAAACAGCTAGGTTAGTTGGTATTGCATTATCATGACCAATTTGTACATTAGGGTTAACCTGTGGTTGTAGGGTTTTATGCTTGACAAACTCTGACGATGCCATGGGATAGGCATCCCTAAGAGATTTCGATTAACAATTTAATTAGGGCATTGTGGGTGATAGAATTTGCATTTCCTTTTTGGGTCTCCTCAGCACTAATGCATACCATATTGTACAAGAGATTTGGGAAATTTACTAGTAGATTATGCCTTACATAACTCAGTAATTTGAAATGATGTGCATGCTAATTGGAAAATATCCCTTCACATGTAAAATACCTGATGATATGCATAGATGACTCATTATATAGTGGAGGGATAGACATTCTTTTGCGCCCTTATTTGGTAATCTCCAATGGAGGGTTGCCTGGTAGGGTAAACTGGGCCCTAGCTGATCTAGCATCATGCAAATTCATGGGGTAATGATCCCTAACCATTGGTAATCTAGTAACTTCTACTATCCGCTCTTCTATTGTGACCACTGTCAATCCCCACACATTTTCTTTCCCTTCTTCAAATGTACATGCAAATTCAGCTGTTGAGTCGTCATCAAGTTCTATTAACCTTATGAAGTATCCTAGCCAGCCACATGCATTAAATTTTCTTACCGCTTCAACATTTGAAAGTAGCAAACCATGTACTACCATCTCATGTCTCTATAACTGGCCTCCCATCCATGCTTTCCAATTTTCAATTTTTCTGTCATTGTAGAAGATAAATTCCCTATTCCTTGAATATCAGACTGTTGGGGATTTACTTCTGGAAGCTAGTTGTTTGTATGTTTGTCATTGATGATAACATATAATATATAATAGTGTTATGTATGTACTTATTAGAATGATGATATTAACCCTTTCATGGTTATATTCATGTTTTAGACATGTTTTTGATGCTTTGTTCATACACGTAGACACAAATATGAAGTTTTAGTTGTGTTGTGTAATTATGTTATTGGCAGTTATAGTTTCTGGAGAGTATCTGTTCAGAGCCAATGTATTTACTATGTTTCTTGAGTTGCGCCTATCTTCTAGATATGTGTGTGTATATTTATGATTAGTTATGAGTTATTCATGTTTGGTTAAGAACACTTCTCTTGTTTCATCGGGATCATGTTGTTTGAGATAATTTGGTGAAGCCGACTTTGTGAAGCATCGCGTCTATTCAGTTTATATTGCACAGTTGTAATTATTCTTTCATGGTTAGTTTTTCCGACAAGGATGTTATGAAGAGTTTCCTAATAGGTCCCATGATCTCATACTTTGAGGAAGATACTTATAGTAGTTCATTTGTAAATCCTAAGTGTGAATGATAAGAAAAGAGATAGAAAAAGTAGAGAGCAAAATATCAGTTGTGTTTCATTCATCAAGGATCTATGTGAAGAAGCAGTGGAAGATTACAATACATTGGAACTGATCAAGACAATAGGTCTACTCTACAGGTCATTATCATATATAGTGCATATCTATTCTACAAAAGGTTGTAGCCTTCACCATTGAAGTAGTGAGCTTTTGGACAGTGAGTCCTCATCCTTAACAGGCTTATTTGTAAAAGAATCCTAACAGGGTCAGACCATTAACTAGGTCACTATACTTATTTCATTGTAAAGAACAACTCCTAACAGGGTTGTAAGATATTCAACATGGATTATTACAAACAAGTATAGTTCATTGTGGGCACTAATTCCCACTGGGGTTTTTACAATTTGGTTTCCCCGTAACCAAATTGTGGTTTTTTCTATTGTGTTATCTGAATGTGCATTTACTTTATTATATTTTGGAGTTAATAAGAGAAACAAATTAAATTAACTGATAACTAATTCACCCCCCCCCCCTCTTAGTTATCCTTTGGGACTATTCTAACAATTGGTATCTGAGCCAAGTACCTTGAAGAGAAAGCCTAACAGCTTAAGGTAGATCAGATGACATACTTCATGAAAGAGAGTCCTAAGTTCTATGGAGAGAATTATCTGGATTGGAAGAACAAAATGATAACACATCTATAGTGTGTTGGTTTTTACATCTTTGAGATAGCTACACAAGAAGTTGTTATTCCCTCTCTAAAAGACCTTGCAAGAGATGATGCTACTATTAAACAAAAGTATACATTCATAGCTAATGTAGTTTCCACAGAAGCCCTTATAAGTGCACTATCTGATAGTAAATTCTCTAAGATCAAGAAAGTAGAGAAGGCATACACAATATGGAAGTTTTTAGAAGACATGTTTTAAGGAGATATCCAAGCAAAGAATGCGTGCAGGAAGACATGGAAAAAGAAATACAACAATCTTGAGATGTTACCTAAAGAGAACATCAGAGCCTATAATCAAAAGATAAATGAAGCAGTTTCTAGAATTAAAAACAATGGTGGAGAAATATCAGAAGAAGACATAATGGACAAAATGATGACTACAATGAAAGCAAACTATGAGAGAAAGATCAATATTCTAGATGAAACCATGCAATTTTCAAAAGACTTCAAGAGAGAGACTTTGATTAGTAAAATCTCTGCATTTGAGATATCAAGATTGAAGACTGAACCCAAAAGTGAGATAGCCTTCAAAGCATCAATACATGGTAAGAGAACGTTGCCCATTTCTAATGAGAAATAAGAATTTGATGAAGAACTAGAAGAAAATATTACCATGATTGCTAAAAGATAAAAGAAAGGCAAAGGAAAGTATGAAGGACAACTTCCATTCGGATTTTTTTTCATGCAACAAGATTGGTCACTTTGCATCCAAGTGTCCCACAAGAGTCGAGAAGTTCAGATCTGATTACAAACCTAAATATAGAAAGGAATGCTACGATGCTGAAGAAGGTGTAACATATAAAGATTCAGAAGAGGATGAAATTGGATTCGTTGCCATTAAATACATGGAAAAATTGCTTGAGGAAATGGACATTGAAGATGAAAAGGAAGCACAGGAGTTAGTCCTAATTTCCAAAGCAAACATCAGAATTGATTAGATCATTGATAGTGGATGCTCTCACCACATGATAGGTGATAAAGATAGATTTGTTCATCTGGACAAGTATAAGGGTGGTATGGTTAGATTTGGAGATAACACTCCTAAACCTATCATAGGTAGAGGATCTATCACCCTAGATGGAAAGAACAAGATAGATGATGTTATGTATGTTGATGGATTATATCACAACTTACTAAGTGTTGGAAAACTACTTGAAAAAGGTTATAATTTGGAATTCAAAGACAAAAAATGCATTATTAACAACAAATAAGGTGACATGACTGCATCTGGCTCAAAAAACTAAAAAGGTAATGTTTTTCAGCTCAATTCAGATGTAAGTTGTTTTGTTGCCAAAGTGGATGATAGTTGGTTACGGTGCAAGAGACTCTGTCATATCAATTTTGACAATATAGTAAAGATAAGAAATTTAAAAATAGTTAGAGACCTTCCAAGTATTGCAAGACCAGTTGACACAATGTGTAGGGAATGTGTTATGGGAAAGCATGTAAGGAGCTCTTTTAGAATTAAGCAGAACTCAGTTCAGAACAAGTTAGACCTAGTGCATACAGATTTATATGGTCCTACTCAAACCAGATCATACTATGGATAAAGGTATTTCATTTTGTTTTTTGATGATTTTTCAAGGATGATGTGGGTTGCGTTCTTAAAACAGAAGTCTGAAGCCTTTGAGAAATTCAAAATATTCAAAGCTAAATTTGAAAATGAATATGGATTAAAACTAAAGTATCTAAGATCAAATTGAGGAGGATAATTCACCTCTAACTAGTTTTATGACTACTATGAAGCACATGGAATCAAAAGACAGTTGAGTGCACCCAAAACCCCTCATAAGAATGGGATTGCAAAAAGAAGGAACAAGATCATACTTGATACAGCACATACTCTGATGATTGAAGAAAAAGTTGCACACACCTATTGGAGAGATGTAGTCAATACAAAAGTCTATACTATAAACAGAACACAACTAAGACTAGGTGCAGATAAGACACCTTACAAACTTTGGTTTGGTAATGTACCTACTATAAAATACTTCAGAATCTTTGGCAGCAAGTGCTACATCAAGAGAGATGATGGTGTTGGTAAGTTTGATGCAGATGTTTCAATTGTATATTAAAGAAGATAATTTAAATTACTCATGTAAAGATTGATGAGAAGTTAATGATTCAAGAAAGGTACTACAAATATGCACCTATGATTGAAGATGAACCCAAGCCCAGCAACAAGGAAACTACTATAGAAGAAATCTTTGATTGTATTGATGTATCATGCAATGACCCTAAATCAAGCAAAGAAGAATCATAGATTATAGAGGAGGATATCACACCTAATGTTTCAAAATTCACATCTAGGTACCATTCAAAATATGATATCATTGGAGATCAAAGCAGTAGTGTTTTGACTAGATCTAAAGCAAAAAGTTTAATAGTGGATGAAGAGGTATGTTTACTTTCACAGATTGAACCTTTAAATGTTGAAGATGCTTGCAAGGATTCTGATTGGTAGAAAGCAATGGAAGAAGAATTAGATCAAATAATCAAAAATGACACATGGGAATTGGTTCCGAGACCTAGTGACAAAAATATGATTGGAACAAAGTGTGTGTTCAGAAATAAGATGAATGAAGATGGTACAGTTGTCAAAAACAAAGAAAGACTAGTGTGTAAAGGATATGCACAGAGGGAAGGAATAGATTACACTGACACATTTGCCCCTATGAGAAGTCTAGAAGCCATTAAGTTATTCTTGGCTTATGCAACATTCAAAGATTTTAAAGTATATCAAATGGATGTCAAATCATCCTTTATGAATGGTGACTTGAAGGAAGAAGTCTACATAGAGCATCCTAAAGGATTTAATCTATCAGATAAACCAAACATGGTATGCCGATTGAAGGAAGCACTCTATGGACTTAAACATGCCACAAGAGCTTGGTATGAGAGACTAGATGGTTATCTTACCAAGATTGGATTCAAGAAAGGAGTAGAAGATTGCAACTTATTCATAAGAGAGACACCTGATGGATTATTACTTGTTGGCATATTTGTTGATGAAATTATCTTTGGAGGTAATGACAAGCTTAGTATAGAATTTGCAAAAAAAATGCAAAATGAATTTGAAATGGGCATGATTGGTCCTATAAAATATTTTTTGGGATTGAATGTAAAACATACTGATAAAGGAATATTCATAAATCAATCAAAATATGTGAAGGAAATATTTAAGAATTTCAAGATGGAAGACTGTAAGCCAGTTTGCACTACTATGATAATAGGAAGCAAGATTTCTAAAGAGGATGATTCCACAACAGTTGACAAGACATTGTACAAATCTATGATTGGAAAACTTTTATATCTTACTCAATCTAGACAAGACATATCTAATGCAGTTGGCATTGTTGGTAGATTTGCAGATGAACCCAAGAAGAATCACCTAATGGCAATAAAGATAATATTCAAATACCTAAAGGGAACAATAGACTATGGTTTATGGTATCCTAAATCAGAGAATGTACAACTTCTTGTATATACAGATGCAGATTGGACAGGTTGTATTGATGACAGGAAGAGAACTTCAGGAGGAGTAGTATTTCTTGGAGATAGGTTGGTTTCGTGGATACGCAAGAAGTAGAATTATATCTCTCAGTCCACAGCAGAAGTTGAATATGTTGTAGCAGCATTGAATTGTTTAGCAATGGTTTGGATCAAGCACATGGTTAAAGATTTTGGTATTTACGTTGATTATCCTATTGTTATTCACTATGATAATGCTATCACTATCAACCTATCCAAGAACCCTATGATGCACACAAAGACAAAACACATTAAGAACAAATATGATTTTCTTAGAGAAAAAGTTGAAGACAAAGAAGTAAAATTTGACTATGTAAGCACTAAAGAACAGTTAGCATATACTTTCACAAAGCCTTTATCAAAAGACACTTTTGAGTATCTTAGGGAGAAGTTGGGTATAATTCTCTTTCCTGAGTCTAATTAGTGATGACATTATTTTTCCATTAGTACACTTAGTGAAAAACATTGACAGAGATCACCGGCAGATTACAAGCATTACTGACAAACAGTAAGCATACCTGACATAATACAAAGGTCACAAGAAAAATTCTAAGTATAGAATCGACAAGCATCACCGGTGACCACAAGCATCACCGGCGACCATAAGCATCACCAATGACCACAAGCATTACTAGTGACACAGTTCTTAGAACTAACCTGACAGGAACAGAAAAGGCATACCTGACAACAAGTTCAAGAAAGGAACACCAATGACCAAGAAAACTGACCATCAGAATCGATAGTTAGTTAAAGAACCCGCAAATTGTGGATCTGATTTTTACACGACGGATAAAGCAATGTAATTCTATTTATAGAGTTTTTATTTGTTTTAAATCATAACTTAAGGGTCAAGCAAGCTTTATGTAAATATTTTAATGCATCCTAATGGATCTAAAACATATCTAACTAAAGATCAAGGTCAAGTTGTAAACCTTCGATCTAGAGTTAACTTGCAATGCATGATTCAAGAATTGAGCCTAATTTAGTATAAATAGATGTTCAAACTCAATTGTGAGAATATGAATTCATTATTGTTGATATCCATGAAGAGCATCTAAGGAGCATAAGGTAGAATTCATGCAAAGGTCAGAAACATAATACATCAGTTATCAAGAACACACAGAGGCTATCGACGAGCAGATAAAGGTATTATTCAATCATGGAAGGATGATTACTTATATGTATGAAGCTTTATAGGATCTATTATCAGCAATTGAAGATTGCATATATTATCAGATCAAAGACTTATGTAGTTGCATTCTAACGAGTGCATCACATCTAAAATCCTTAAGTAGAAGGTGGACTTAACCATTCTTTCCAAATCTCTTGACAGAGTGCACACTTAACAGTGTTGCTAAAGCTTCAAATGAAGTATATCTTAACAGGTCTCCACTATAATACTCCTAACAGGGTAGGTCATCATAAGTGACCAATTGTAAGCCTTAACCAGCCCCTTCTTATCTGCAGATAGTGAAGTCTTGTGGGTAACAATCCCCACCACAGTTTTTACTTCCTAACAGGAGTTTTCTGTGATATCATATCTTGTGTTATGTGTTATCTATTTTCATGAATGTTTTGTTATGGTTACATACTAAAGAATTTATGATATGATTGCATATACATAAAGAAAGTTGAACAATTAGATAAGATAAATTACAATCTGATGATTAAGGGTTAATGGGCTAACCAAGAAAAGTTTTAGAGGTACTGATTCACCCCTCCCCTCTCAGTACATCATCTCAATATAATTCCAACAATTGGTATCAGAGCTAAGTCTCTCTCTGGAAAAGCTTAAATACTTGAGAGAAAAGATTGGAGCAATGGACAAGTTCAGACTGGACATGACTATTGAGAATGAGTAGTTACAAATGCAAATAAACTTTGAGCAGTATAAGGAGGCAAAGATAAAGTTGAGAAAAATTATTGATGAAAGGAAGATAATGGCAACAAGGCTGAATGAGAAAGACTACAAATAATTGGAAATAATAGATTACATTGAAACAGAAGAATCATCATTGAGCAAAGCTTCAGACACATCAGTTGAAGAAATTACAAGTATACAAGAGATCAATCTACATCTAATAGATCAAATCAAGATGCTACAAATTGGTCAAGAGACTTGGATGGTAAAAATGATTGATGTCATGAATGATGCAAGAAAAGTTGAAAATGAAAGAACACTAGCCATTGATGATAAGAGGAAAATTACAGAGAAACTACAAGAGAAAGAATCAAAGATTCAAAGACTCACTGAGCATCACCATGAGGTTACCAACCAGATTATTCTTATGATTCAAGAAGCAAACATATTAAATACAAAACTCATTGAAAGAATACAGATCATAGTTGAGCTAAGAGAAGAGAATGAAAAATTAAAGCATGAAATCAAAGTCTAGAATCAACACAACTAATTGATAAAAAAGGCTAAGGATAGCAACAAAAGGATGGATGATTTTCTTGATGGACAAAGAAGAGTCAACAACTACACAAGATTAGGGTACAACGAGAATGGTGAATCCTCAAATCAACCAGATTAGAGGAATGCTTTCACAACCCCAAGTTCTAAGAAGCTATCATGCAATCACTGTGGAAAACCAGGCCACACCTCAAACATCTACAGAAACAAAATTAAAGGTATTTCTCAAGCACAATCTACTTTTATTGGTAATTGTTATAAATGTCAAAAGAAAGGACACAAGGCACATGAGTGTAGATCCAAAGTGACAAATCCAAAGAGAAAAACCTATATGGACAAATACAGTCCTACATGCAAGATGAATGGGCATACACATGAGGAATTCTGGAAAAATAACAAGGCATGGACTCCAAAGGAAACTGATAAAAGCTACAAACCAACAAGAGTAGGTAGCTCATATGTTTGGGACTATAACAGATGGGTAAATTGCACAGCATGTGGAAGGTATGGTCATATTTCTGCCAACTATATGAGAAAATGCACCAGAAGGTCAAGAGTTTGGACCAATCTAGGTATGGCATGTTTACATTGCCATAAGGTTGGACATGTGATAAAAGATTGCAAAGACGGACTGACAGACACAAATACACATCCCAATGGAAATACCATTGATGACATCAAAAGCATGAGAAACAAGATGTGGGTAAAAGCCACAAACATTGAAGGTGCTGGAACAAGCAATACAAATGATGACACCCCATCCACTAGATCTGGTGACATCACTACATCTAACTAGATTTCACAAGTAAGTATGCAACTACATTATGACAAGTTTTACTATGCATCAGTTCCATTATACATAGTTCATATTGTAATATAGGCATGAATAAAGATGCATTATATTGTTATTTGCTAAACTATTGAAAAGAAACCATCAGTTATTGGGCACAATCTACATTGGTGAACACACACTGGAAAGTTAGCATTACTTACCAGAATGTATCAGTCATTACACAAGCTAAGTGTAAACCAACGAATATCGGTGAAAGTTGAATCAACAAAATTTGCCTTTGCAACCTCACTGAAAAGCATCGGTGAAGTCTCCAAAACCACTAGCTACCCCGATGATTGGCACAAACACCGGAGATGTTATGAATGTCTTTACTGACAAAAGTAGTCTTCATAAACTGATGAGTTGGTAGACATTAATGACAACTGAGGGCACAAAAAGGTATTAAAGCCTGATGGGTAAGCTCATTTTCGCACCCACGATTTTTGAGCAAAGCAGAGAAGACCAGAGTGATTTGACAGAAATTTGGAGAGTGACCCAACATAAATCATTGTGACAGGAAGCATTCAGAATCACAGGCAATCACAGAGAATCACTAAGTTAATACACTCACCGATAGCACTGTTTTGATTTACGAAAAGACCTAAATTGAAAAACATGATGGCATTGACTTCTAGGGTAGAGAAAATCAAGGATGAAAAGAACAAATCCTTCAAGCTTGTAAGTAGAGGCACATGTGCTAAGCCTAAATACAAGCTACACCCTGAAATAGCCTCTCAACCTGATGATTCCAGAGCATTCTCTCGAATCCCACCTAGGGTTTTACTGGTAGAGGACGTAAGGTCCTTCATTCACTGCAAGATCTCAGAGATATGAGATCTAGACCTAGATAATGCTTATAGGGAATTATGTGATGATGTTGGAAAGCTCAAAGAAGAGGAAAAACACTTGGAAGTAAAGGGACTGACAAATGCACTACATTTTCCTAAGGTTTTTAAAATGAAATGGATAAAGATTGTTCTTAGCAGAGTTCATGACAATGATCTATGGCTAAACAAGCTAAAAGCTATAACAAAGGATGTTATACATGTGGTTACTGGTTATCCTAGAACCGTTAAGCCACAGGCTCACAAACACCCATCTCTAGTAGAATTTGAAAGACTAATTGGTGCAAAATCAGGTAAAAGGGCACTGAAGGTCAACACCATTACCAAGGTAGAGCTAAAGTTTAGAGCATGTGTTGTTGGCTATAAGATCTTCCAAGCAAGCCGAATGAACAACATATCTAGCACTGCTATGAGCACAGTGTACAAGATTATCAAACAGGGGAAGAAGATGGATCTAGCAGAGATCCTATTACATCAATTTAAGGAGAACATGTGCACAATAAGGTCTTCAAGGAAAAACACATGTAAGTTTGGTTCCTTCATAATGTGCATATTCTTTTATTTTGAAGAATACTTTCCTTCCATAGGAAAAGTTACATGGGACACAAGCAAACCCATTACCATTTAGATAGGTGAATTTATAGAATCAGTAGGGATGGATTTTGACAATGTGATGCATGAATATTTCAAATCCATAAAGGAAATTCTTCAAGCAAGAACAAGGATTCTTGAGAAATTGATAGAGGAACACCGTGAAGAAATATGTTTCATGGTAGATACAAATTTCACATACGTACAAGTAGTATTTCCAAGAAAATCATGGCTTACAACATTGGTTTATGAAATCAAAATAGGAGTAGCCAATGAGTGCATCAAGGCACTATTGAATGAAACAATAAACAAAAAAAAATAGAGATTTGGTACCTATGAAGAGGCCAAACTAAATATTAACACAAATCTTGTTGTCAAGAAGGCTGTAAAATAGTTAAAAAGAATGGTAAAGAATCTGAAAAAGAATCTAAAAATATCTTCTGAAGGAGAAGAAGAGGAAGAAGAAGGTGAGGAGGAACAAAAGGGTAAAGAGGAAATCACTAAGGATCAGCTTCCCATCAGTGATACAGCAGAGCAATAAGAATAAGAGGAAGAAAAGTCTGATTCATCACCTCCTCCTCCACCTAAGAAGTCTAGATCAAGAAGCCAAACAACACAGGATGCTATTCCTTCTCCCATGGTAAAAGGGAAGGTGTACAAGAGGAAACCTGCACCTCAAAAGGAAAAATAACCAGCTAGGGCACCTACCAAGAGGAGGAAATATGTTCAGACTCATGAAGACATAGAGTATTCAGCTATGGATAAACCTGATACTGTAAAACTTGCAAAGGAAAAAGCAAAGGTATCATCTCCAACATAAGACATTGATGACATATGTAAGTCTATTTCTGAAGCTAGATCTGTTGGACATCCTAAAATTAGGAAATGGTTAAGATGGGATACATTAGAACAAAATAAGATTGAAGATGCACTTATTGCTAAGATGTGCAAACACTATTATGTCCGACTGCACTTCACTACATGTGATGTTCCACAAGAACTATTAGATAAAACATCTTCTAGATTCACTTTTGCACTCCATGAAGAGAAGAGGGTAAGAGAAAGAGTACTAGTTTCTCTTATTCCTCCTGAATCAACAAGAGAGGAAATCAATGAAGTCATGGAGAAATATACAAAAAGCTTCTCACCCAATTTGAGAGCTTATAAATTTCTAAAGCAGAACTTATAGAGCTAGAAGAAGACACTCATAAAATATGGAGTGAGATACTCAATCCTCGTGAGGAAAGTAGTCTTGAAAAGGAACCTATCAACAAGACAGGTAACTCAACAGTTTAGTTAGATAGTGAAGAGGTACAGATCATAGGCCAAAAATAGACTGATGTTATAGATGAGGACTGGTCAAAAGATGGTAAAGATGATCAAGTACCAGCAAGCCCCATCCACATAAACTTGGAGGATTAAGAAGTTACCAAAGAAGAACTAACAATAAAAGGTAACTTAGATGATGATATAAATGATGATTCATGGTTAGACAACATTGTCAACACCATTACAGGAAAAGACCCTTCAGTAGAGGTTCAAAAAGATGAAGACATCAATGCTGCTAAGGGTAAGACCGATGGACAGGACATAGCTATTGACACTTCAATAGTCAATACACCGACAAATATGAATATATTAATAGATGCTATTGAATAGTCAAGTTAGGATAAACCATCTAAGAAAGATGATGATATACACAAGGATATGGGTAGCGATGAAAACAAAGGTGCATCCAACACTCCCAAGGATACAGATACTGAAATGAAGGATACAACTGATGAGCAACAAGATGTATCAAAATAACAAAGCAAAGAGGTAGATAAAACCACTGATGATACATTGAGAAAGGGGGAAGATCAAGATAAGAGTGAAGCTGTCAAGCAAGATGAAGGGACTATTGGTTGTATTTCCAGTTTTGGTCTGTTTCCCAAAGTTTTGTGATCCTCACTCTAGTTTCTTTCCTAAAAATAGAATTCTCTCAGTTTACTTGTCATTTCCCTGTTAAAATCTTCAGGTTTTCAGGACAGAACCCATGAAAAATTGCAAAGTGTTGAAACACTAGGTCATGTTTATTAGGCAAAATTGAGAAAAACCCTTAAACATTTATCTCATCTCTATTTTGGTGTTATTTTTTGGAGTTCACTTAGGTTATTTTTTTAAAAGCTTGGTCGCCTAGTCGCGTGATCTAGATGGTATATTCCTTTCTTCTTCAAGACTTGGTGATTACCTTATGTCGGGATGTCTCTAACTGAATTTGAATATTCCTTTTTCTTTTAGAGACTTGGTGGAGCCTTTCAGTTGTGTAGTCTCTAAATGAGAAGACAGGTCAGTAATATGTGACGGGGCCCATAGCCAAGGCATGGTGTTGCGAGAATAGATCAACAGTTAATGGTTCATCATGAGACTTGGCAATTTCTTCATGTCACATAATCACTAGATTGGCCCGCAGTTAAGTAAGCAGTAAAAGTTCAGTTGCGTAGTCTCTAGAAAGAATGGTGGTTAAGTGAAAGTGGCTGACATTTCATGACTAACCGTATGTAGTTTGAAATGAAACACAGTCAGGTTGTTGCCAGATTGAGATGCTGAGTCAGTTTTTCATTCAGCAATGCAGAGCTGAGTAATGAAGAGACACATGTCCAAAGGCAAGTTCACTAATAATCTTGTCGCATGGTCTCCAAATGGAAAGAGACTATTCAATGACTAAGAGACTAAGTATGAAAGCCTTTGTTTTCGTGTAGTCTCTAGAAGATTTAAGGGTGTGTTATATTACTTAGCGATTTAGCATGAACCGTTAGATGTAATTATTCAAAGATCCTATGGTTTTCATGAAGTCTCTAAATGAAAGGTCCCAAAGGAAAAGGTACTCGTGACTTAGAGATAAAGGTATGTCACATGGTTGCTAGATGAAATGAAGGGTAAAGTGATTTTCGCCTTGTCTCTGAAGGATAAGTCACTTAACATTGGTATTCAGAGATTAAGAGACTAAAGGTAGTCATGGGGTCTCGTAAAGAAAAGAAAGCATTCAGTGACATGGAGATAACCATGAAAGCCAAAGATAATGGTCAGTCACGGAGTCTCTGAATAAAACATGAGTAAGACTTTTCATCTAGCGACTTCGATTTACACAGTCGTGTGATCGCTAGAAGTAAACTCTGGTTAACTATGATGGGGAAAGTTACATAGTCATTAAGTCTCCAGAAGATTCAGGGTTTAAAGACTTGGGTCAATGACAAGGAGATCACACACAGTTGTGTAGTCGCTTAATATGAAATCATAAGAAAACATGACAGTGTCTGACACGACAACATGAATCACTCAACATCCAATTATAAGCTTGGATATTGATTACTGTGTCAAAAAGGGTAGCTGAGATGTATGATAGAGAGCCAATCACAGTGAAACATGTCATCACATGCAAATTTTATAAAGTTTTGCACATATATGAATTTGATTTCCTATCACACTCAAGGGCTACGGCTAGGTTTTCAATTAATTCCACAGCAGGCTGAATTGAAGACATGAATTGATGATTTTCAAATGATGAGTTGTGTACTCTGAAAAATTATAATAAAGAGTTAATCGAGGGTTCATTTTAACTTACCTTGATTTCATAATTTCAGAGCTAAGAAGTGCTAGGTATTCTGAGAAGAGAGAAGAAACTAGAGAAGTTGCAGAGTATTCAGTTGATCAAGAGGTTTTGAATTCCTAAGAATTGTGCACAGAGGACTAAAGTGAGTCTTGGAAATAGATTTGTTTCAATATTGGTAAAGAAGAAGGGATTCAAACACAACAAACATGAGCAAAGCAGTCAGTGTGGCTTCTACCAGCGGGAGAAGTGAAGATGCAGACGAAGAGTCAAAGGGGAAACAAAATTACTGAGAAGAATTCCTCATATTACTGCCAGGTTCAACTCAGAACAAGAGGGAAAATGCTAATCTTCTTAAAGATGACTACTGTGATATCAGAGATGCTGAGACTCTAGGGACAACAGGTTTTTCCCTTTTTTACTACTTTTTAAAGAATTTTGATAAACCTATCCCAGTTTCAAACCCTTGGACCTGTGGTTTAGGTAGATTGATTATTCCTAATGTCTACATAGATGTATATTTTTTCTTAGGCCTCGCCATTCATTATGATGTATTTTCTAAGACAATAAAGAGGAATGATGGCACCGCCCTGCTCATCCCAAATAGAAATTCATTTATGCAAGCTTTTGGTTTGTATAGTACTATGTCTACCAGGATTGACATTACTAAGCAAGAGGTGAGGTACAATTTGAAGCCTGGTATTGCTAGGGAAACATTGCAGAAACACATGTTCAAGGAGGTGAGAAACCATCTAGGTCCTATGTATGGGACAAGCCCTTACTACTTCAAGGACCTGCACTTCTACATTAAGTACATTGCCTATGCCATATGTAGAGTGCTAGGGATATATGGGGAAGCAGATAAGATCAATGTCGGGATATTGATGATGGTGCTAGATTTGCCAGAGGTACATTCTAGCACTAGTTATGATTATATACAATATATCATTGATAAGATGCATGAGGGATTCATAGCAACTAAAAATAAAATGGCGGATCCTAAGGAGAAAGAACCCAAGTTCTTACACTAGTCCATCCTCATGGATCTCCTGTTGCATTATAATTTTGTGATCATGTATGTAAATAATTTGACCCCTCAGAGGTTTTATTAGGATGGACCTAATCCTATCCGGTTCTAGATAAAAATTTGGAATTATACATCTAGGGATTGTGATTACTGTGCATTTCAAAATTGGATTGTGTATCCAATAGTATAGAGCCTGGGCATCAGCAGGACAAGGATCCCCATTAAGATTATGCAACTGCTAAAGCCATAATTGGGGTGATTTCTTCTTGGAAGAGAATTATACCATCATCAGGGTATATGGATGTATACATCCACCTCATGTCTTTGCTTATCATGTGTCTGCAAGAGTTGATGCCATGGAATTTGTATGGTATTTGTTGTTAACAGACAATGAGCATTTTGCATCACATAGGAAGGGGACCATAACCCCTAGACAGTTCAGAATTTCAGATTTTACTATTGGCAAAGGTGCAATTAATTTAGTCAGCCAGTGGTTAGAAAGTTACAGAATGGGGACAACCTCATATAGATACATTGATACTGAAGGCTTCATGGTAGGAGTCAGAAAATTATATACTCTGATAATTCCCAATACCAATGTCCATTGTGAATGCATTAAGGAAGATGCAACAAGGAACATTCTTGATGAAGATGAGATTAAGACAAGGAGAACAAGGATTTAGGAGTTGTTAAACCTTGAAAGACAAATCAAAACAAATGGGTTGGCTTTTGGAGGTTTTTACCCTAACCTGCCATATTTTGACAGAATAAAAGCCATGATTAATAATTTTTATGTGCTTACTAAACAATTGGAAACTATCCTTGATAAGAAAGGTGCCCAAGGACTAGACCATTCAGAGTCTGAATATGAGAGTAGTAGTGACAGTGACTATGCTCGTCCTACTAGATGTGTTCAACCTAAGCAAGATGTTGTCAACATACCACAACTGCAGGGAGCAGAGGGCCATGTTGTTGATTTGACATTGGCTGAACAACCTGATGATGTAGAGGAGCCTTTAGCTAAAAGGCAAAAGTGAAATAGGCCAACCTTCAGTTGAAAGGAAAGAGAAGAAAAAAGATAAAGCAAGTGCCCTAGTGCCTGGAAATAGGTTATATGATCATAACCTTAGAAAATTGATTAGGGGGGGGAAGAAAAATCAACCTAATATGGAAGAGAATGTTGAATTACCCCTTAAGGCTTGTGTTGATGAAAGGTTGATACATCAACAATAGTTTCTAAATGATGATAATTTCATCAAGACCGAGGAGTTTAAAGACTTCCTAAGGTGGTGTAAAAAGGAGAAAATTAGAGCTCAGTTAACTGTTGATGGGGAGGAGATATTAACAAATGAGGACCTAATGGCCCTACAATGATATTACCCAAACAATGAGGACATCTCACCTGATGAAGCCAGAAAAATGGTATTGGATAGTGGCATATTGCTTGCTGAGGGTTGGGATTTGGCTTCTGCCTTCATAATTGATCAAATACGAAAGCAGCCAGATTTGAAAATGTCAAGTGAGATGCAAATAGTGGATATGATTAAAGGATTTGGGTAAGCCCAAAATATCAAGCCTTTGCAATGTGGAACCTTTTCCGTAAGGACCAGAAGCCTCAGCTATTAAACATTCAGGAAAACATGGTGGGCAAGCAGATGGTCTGGTCTATACAAAATACATGGGATTTGGAAATATCCCAGATCATGACACATTGGGACCATTTGAATGAGGACAAGACAAAATAGTTGTCTTACAAGTGTAGCATGTTGATAGAGGAGACCAGTGCACTGGCCAAAGACCAAGAATTATGCCAGATCAAGATACATCAGCAAGATCAAGTGATTGCAAAGCTATTAAAAGAATTAGAAGAAAATCCTGAGGTGATGTATGTGCCTCCACAACCACAACCCTTGCAAATTGAAGAAAAGGCCAGATCAGAAGAGGTGGTTGAGGAAAAGGATGAGGGAGAAAAAAGAAATGAAATTGCTTTGAGAGCATTAAGAGGTATTATACAACATAGAATTGAGGTCTTGAAGGATAAGATTGATGTTGTACTTAATGTCTATAATAAGTTGCCAGCTTTGCATACTGAGGTCATGGGGTATCTTGCTATGTTAAACCCCTATTTTACCAAATGGTCTACTAGAGTACAATTGTTTGAAAAGCTTGCATCTTTACAAACCCTAAGATCAGATTTTCTAGAGATAGTAACAGAGGTTGAAGATGATATCAAAAAGGTCAATGTTGCTATCTCATTTTTCAAAGGCAAATTGAATCAGATAGAGGTTAAATTAAGCCTTTTTGCTGCAGATTTCATAGATTTATTCCTTCTCTAAGAGGAGAAGATGATCAAGTAAAGGCTTTAGATGCCTGGAGGAATGAGTTTGACAACAAAATACCGACTAATGAGGCATTTATTTTGGTATCATAATTGGAAATTGAAGGGTTTAATAAGATATTAGATGAGGCATTCAAGGAAGAAACTGACATTAATAAGTTTCTTTTGGATGTTAAGAACATCACTGATGCTAGATGGGATAGGCAAAAGGCACAAGTGCAGGCCACTCAAGACTTCAAGTGGCCAACTAATGATGAAGTGACAACATGGGAACTAATCACTATGCCCAAGAAAAAGAAGCCCACAGTAGAGGAAGAAATCTTGGACAATGAATAAAGGTGAACACTTGCCACCTCACTTTTGAGTATGAAGAAGTCAGTGATTACTAAAGGAAAGTAGGCGAGCATATATGCATGGTCACCTAGGTTTGAGATAAATGTTACCAGCTACCATGAAAACTATTAAAGTGAAGGTGCCAGATAAAGAGAAGAACAAGAAATATCATATTTCATCTCTTGACTTTGTCTTTCTACCACTTTCTTCTTTCTCCTCTTTTGTCTTTTCTATAGTTTTAGGGTTAGGTTTCTAAGACCATCCAAAGCTTGTTACATCCTATTGTAAAGGATTCAAAGATGGTCAGGAACCTATAAGAAGTCAAAAATTTGTAATTTTGGGAAGGATGAAATATATTGTAAAAATTAGATTTTCTGAATTGGTGTCTCTGTTTTCAAGCTTCAAAGCTTTTTCATGTATGAAAGCAAGATCATATCAATAAAATATAGTGCAATTTTACTCTTCTCTATTGTTGTCTCTTTATTTCCTATGTATGTTTTTTTATGTTTAAGTTTTCAAGGCATTCTGAAGCATTTTGGTTACAAGGTAACTATTTAATTACTTACAGGTTTCTTTCAAGTAAAGAACTAAGTTCTGTAGGTAGTTTTAGGGAGCATATAAGTATTTCAAAGATTGGATATAGTATTTTAGAGGTAACTAGATAATTTGTAAGGTAGTTTATCTGAATTACATGTAGGTTGTAAGGCAGCTTACAATATTTTGTTTCTATGAGACTTGAGCTTATTAACTCTGTAACCCAAAGGATAGGCACTGATCTAGGTTTTGGTCTAATAATCCATCATCATCCAAGTTTTCAAAACTTTCAAAATTGTTCTAATCAAAATAATTATGTCACTAAGGACAAACAAATTGAACTCATTAAGGACTCATGTCAGTAGGACAGTGTCCATTTTAGTGATTCCTTGGAGAGTGAATCAATTAGGTTATCCCTCCTAAATTTAAAAGGAAGAAGGATGAAAGTCCTTGTATCATTGGTTTATGCTATATTTAAAACCATGGTTTGTATGGTTAATTTTTGCATTTGGTTATGCTTGGTCATATGCAGAATGTTTCATAAGTTGGCTCAATAACTCTTAATAGCAAATCAGTGTCCACATTAATATATACTGTGAAATTAGTCATCATAAAGAGGTAAAACCTGCCTGAGTATATGTGGAGCTCAAAAAAAAGAAGGATCTTATCCAATCCTTAGCAATTAGGCTTTCCTTGTATGTGAATCAACATCAGATGGAATAGTGTTCAAGTAATTATTTTCAGCACTGTGATTCATGCAAGAAAAATCCCTAAAAAATTGGCGACTCTACTGGGGAATTGTTGAAGTATTCAGAAATCTTTGGTGTTTCAAACCTCTTAAAAAAATTTTGAATTATACCAATGGTGGTTGTCAAGATACCCTTTGATAAGTATTTATCCCAAGTTATTGGGGTGTGACTCTAAAGGAAAACTTTGAGATTAGTGCAAAGTTAATAAATGTCTTTAAGAATGAATACTAGGTCAAGGGTGAGAACTGATCCTAAAAAGGTATTACATGAGGGACTCCCATCATCCTCAAGAATAGGATTTTCTTGGAGGAAAAAGAGGAATCAAGTTAGTATGGATGAAACCCCTCTAAGAGGTAAAGAGGGAAATGTTAAGAGGGATAAAAATATCAATCAGCGTTCTCATGATGGAAATACTTTAGAATATTAAGAGGCTGCTAAAAGAGTATTAGAAACACCCACAGTCACTTCTACTTCAAATGGGAGAGAGGAGATCACTACACCTAGTTCAAATTCAGAAGATGCTCCTTCAAATATGGTAGCAAATGAAGAGAAGTTCATTTTGAAACAACTTTCCCTAGTTCAACAAATGAAAAAAGAGAGAGAAATAAGAAAGAAAAAGAATGATCATAAGGATATTGATAACAATAGAAAAATATCTTCAAAACATCAAACTATGAAAGATACAGAAAGGTCTCAGAAGGACCAAGAAATACCATTCACTCACAAGGTTTCTTCTTTACAAATGAATAAGGGTAAACAAAAGATGAGTGAACATGGAGATCATGAACCTAAATTTTAGAAGCCTTTGATAGATCAAATGTCTAAGTTAGAAATTGACTTAGAAAAATGGAGAATTGAAAAGGAAACCATGGAAAAAAATTTAGGAAAGGCACAAATGAAAGCTGCAACAATTCAAATGAAGAAAAACATAGATTTTTTGCAGTCTTCAAAATATTCTCATACTGGGCCAGAAAATATTACAGCTTCTAAAACAAAAGCTACTACTTCAAAGGAAGATGATAGTTTTCAAAGGAAACCACTGCATACTAAAAGGTACAAACAATTTGATTTTGTTGGTATCCCTGGATACCCTAATGCTTTTCCTAAAGATGTGGGTGATATAGGAGAAAAGCTCCCAATGTTTGTAGGTAATAATGTTATTTCTTGTGAAACACATTTGAGGAAATTCATTGATTTTGTTGATGACTCGAATATCACCCATGAGGATGTATTAATGAAGTTATTTGTTCAGTCCCTAGTGGAGGATGCAAGAGAATGGTTTAGAAGCCTTGCTAACAGATTTGTTGATTCTATGGATGAATTGATTGAATTGTTCAAAGATCAGTATGGAGACAAAACAAATAAAGGCTTTTTGTTGAATGAGTTCAATAATATCAAGAAAAATTACAATGAAGAATTTATTGAGTTTAACACAAGGTTTCAAAGAGCTATGCACAAACTATTTCAGAAGATAAAGCTAGATGAAGAGGTATTTCTAGAAACTTATTTAAATGCTTTTGATTCCAAAATGGGATATGCTCTGAGAGATAAAAACCCTAGAACTCTTACTGATGCTTATAGAATAGCAGTAAATATTGAAATGAATAGAAGAGTATCTGGTAAGTTAAATAGGAGGGATGACTCAAGGTTTAGTAGGAGCAATCTGAAAGAACCAGAATACAAAGAATATAGAGCTCCTCTGAATAATAGACCTTCTTATAATACTACTTACAGTCCTCATAATAGAATGCAAAATCATCCGTATGGAACTCAGTTCAAAGATGGGAAGTCAGCTACTACACCAAAAAAGGAAAAAGAAAACAACAAAACTCCAGACCCTCTTCATAGAAATTTTGAAATGATGATACTTGCTGTGAATCTTGTGAGGCCCCACATAACCCCAATTTTTGTGTTGTTTCCTTGGATTTAAGGTCAAGTGAGTAGAAAAAAAATGATGAGGAGGAATAGTGTGATCATAGTATGAAAAATACCTATTCATGTCATGAAATGGATTCAAACAGTGAAGAGGAAATTCATGATTCCTATGTTTCACAAAGGAGTGTTGAGAATCATCATCAACAAATCTTATCTGATAGTAAAACTGATGAAACCGATGATAGTATAAGATGTTATGCTCAAGATGGTTAGGATGTTCCATTCATAAGGAAAGCTTCAGATGAAGAGAAGGCTAGAATCATTGCAGAATTAGTAAATAAGGCTAGAATCAGTTACCACTAGAGGAACAGGGTGGTAGGTGGTGTTGGTAGCCAACCCTCAGGTGTCTTTATAAAGGAAAATAAGACAAACACCAAATATGTGTAGAAAAAAGATGGACCTAGTGAAAATGAAAATAAACATAAGGTCAAGATTATTACAAAACCCATAGAGCCTAATGTTGTACAGGAGGAAGAGGTGAAAAGACAAGAAAAAATTGTTCCTGTTCAAAAGATAGAAAACAAAAAGTTAAAAGAGTCAGTTCAAAAAGAACACAATGAAGAAAATGATATTATTATTGATAAATCAAAGTATTCAGATATGTGATACACTCCAGTAGATATGGGCCAATGTTTGTCCCAAATGATAGTTAAGGTTCCATTTCTAGAGATGATGAGAATCAAAGAACACAAGGAAAAGGTAATGTCATTATTAAACACTATACCCACAATAATGGTTTAAAATCCATAAGATGTTTCTAAGAAGCCAACTACCAAGGAAAATGAAGTAGAGGTGTTGACATCTGAAATTCCTTAAATATTCCTGAATGCAACTTCTTCTCCAAAAGTTGTTGACCCATTTTTTCTTTCATTGATAATTAATGATAAGATGCTCAAGAATTGTATGATTGATTTAGGAGCCTCTAATATAGTTATGCCAGTTGAAATCATGGAGGCAATGGGGCTACAAGTTGATACACCTTATGGGAGATGTAGAGCTATGGATTCTAGAGAGGTCCCTATAATTGTTACCATTGAGGCCATGCCTTATAGACTAGCAGTTTTCCCTGATGTAGTCATGACTATGAATTTTCTTGTGGTTGACATACCACCTCATTATGGCATACAAAAATGGAGTGCTTCAATGGGAGGTAGTATAAAAAATGATTTATCTTATGCTACTTTCAACATTGCTGGAGAAAATGTTAAGGTCTTGAGGGAGAGAAGAACTGCCCACATGATAGAAAAATTTGAAGACACTAATGTAAACTGTTGCATTGACATAGACATGGAAAACTTCAGGATGCAAAAAAATAAACTTTCTTGTCAAGATCAAGAAGTTGACCCTTTGAACAAAGAATTAATCTTGCAGGAAGATGGATTATGGAAAATTTACTTTGATGGTGCTTGCTCTAAAGAAGGATTAGGGGCAGGAGTATTGTTGATATCCCCATAAGGTACAACTTTTAAGTACTCATTTCTATTAGCCTTCCAATGTACAAACAATACTGCAGAGTATGAGGCTTTATTCTCAGGACTTGAGATTGCTATCAAACATGGTATTAAATGTTTAAAGGTTTCTGGTGACTCTGAGTTGGTGGTAGCACAAGTCAGATCCAAATATATCGTAAAGAATGACAAATTGAAAATGTACAAACATGCTATTTGGGATCAACTTGAGATGTTTGATGCTTTTGATATAAGGTGGTAAGAAAGGTCAAAAAATATAATGGCTGATTTTCTAGCAAATGTTGCTTTGGAAAATGATGATTTGACCTTACATGGAGTATCAATACTAGAAGTCAAAACAAGACCAGTTATTTCGGACAACATCTACAACTAGCAGGTGATCCAGGATGATCAAGATATTTTGAGGTTCATCCAATGTTTAGACCACTATGAGAATCAGATTATAGATTGTGGTTCCTTACTGGAACATGATGATGGAAAGGACTACATATTTGGAAATGAGGTTGTCCAGTTAAGTTCTAATTAGATTCCTAGGGGTCTGGTGGAGCTTGAAGCATTATTTTCCATTCAACAAAATGATTCATCAAAATTGAGCAATGCTAAAGTTGAGGATTTGGAGGAAGTAAATTTGGGATCTGAAAATAATCCTCAAATAGTTTATATTGGAAAGGGTTTGGATTCGCATGTAAGAATAAATTTGATTAAGTTACTAAGAAAATACAGACATGTCTTTGCTTGGTCATATGATGATTTAAAGGCATACAAAGAAGACCTTTTCCAACATGAAATCCCATTGAAATCAGATGTGAAGCCATTTAGGAAAAAACAAAGGCCTATTAACCCCTTGTTGGCTCCCAAGATGTAGAAAGAGTTTATGAAATTCAAGGATGCTGGGATAATTCAGCCCACTAGACATTCAACTTGGGTATCAAATCTAGTGCTAGTTAGAAAGAAAAATGGTGACATTAGATTATGTGTTGATTTGAGAAACCTCAATATTGCTTCATTGAAAGATAACTATTCACTACCCAATATGGAAGCAATGTTGCATAAGGTGACTGGTTGTGAGATTTTGTCAATGATGGATGGTTTTTCAGGTTACAACCAGGTTTTAGTCAGAGAGTTAGAGCAGTATAAAACTGCATTTACTACTCCATGGGGAACATATGTGTATATCAGAATGCCTTTTGGATTAATAAATGCAGGGGCAACTTTTCAGAGGGCCATGGATGTTGCTTTCAAAGAACTTATTGATATATTCATGGTTATATACCAAGATGACTTAACTGCATATTCCAGGAAAGCTATTGATCATTGTGATCACTTGAATAAGATTTTTAACAAAGCATTGGAATATGGTGTCTCACTGAACCCCAATAAGTGTCATTTTGCAGTCAAAGAGGGGAAGTTGCTGGGACATATAGTATCTAGAGAAGGGGTAAGGATAGACCCTGAGAGAGTGGAAGCAATTCAAAGAGTGATTGCTCCAAATAATTTAAAAGGTGTGCAATCTTTTTTAGGAAAGATAAATTTTGTCATAAGATTTATAGCCAATTTTGCAGAAATTGTTAAACCCATTGTAAAATTGCTAAAGAAAGATGCCAAGTTTGTTTGGAATGAAGAGGCCCAACAAGCATTTGAAAGGATAAAAACGGAAGTGCAAGAGGCTCTAGTGTTGAAATCTCCTGATTATACTAAGCCTTTTTCTTTGTTTTCATTTGCATCATTTCACACAATTACTGCTATATTGCTTCAGAAGGATGAACAAGGACTTGAACATCCTATAGATTTTTATAGTAGATCCTTAAAGGCTACAGAGCTTAACTATGAAATAATGGAGAAACAAGCTTATGCATTGGTAAAGGTTGTGAAGTCTTTTAGGCCCTACTTGGTTTGTGCTAAGGTGCAGGCTTTTGTTCCTCATTCAATAGTAAAGGATATCCTTACACAGTCAGAGGTAACTGGTAAGAGATGCAAGTGGATTACAAGAATTCAAGAATTCAATTTTGAAATCAATATCACCAAGTTAATAAGAGGAAAAGGCTTGGAAAAGCTTATGACAGAAGAGAACCTAGATTTAGTACAGTTAAATCAGATAGAAATACATGACCAAGCCATTACTATTATAGAAAGGCAACCATATTATACTCATATTATTTTCTTTCTCAAAAATGCTAAGTGTCCTGATCAGTTGTTTCAAAATCAGAAAAGGAGTTTGAAATTGCAAACTCAAAGGTATACTCTAATCCAAGGTGATTTGTTTTGGAAAGATAAGGATGGTGTACTTTTGATGTGCCTTGATATATACCAAGCTAAGAAGGTTCTGAGTGAGATGCATTAAGGAGAATGTGGATGCCACTTTTATGCTAAAACCACTGCCCATAAAATTTTAAGGGTAGGATATTATTGGCCTACCTTGTTCAAAGATACGTATATTCATGTCAGAAAGTGTGAATCATGTCAAATATTTTCCAATAAACTAAAATTTACAGGTGCTCTGTTACTGAATCTAGTGAGCACTGAAGCTCCTTTTGCTATGTGGGGGATTGAGTTTATTGGTGAATTTTAGAACTCTAGTGTAGGGAATAGTTGGATATTAGTTGCCATAGATTACTTTACTAAATGGATTGAAGCTATCCCTTCAAGGAAAGCAACAAGTAAGGTGGTCACAGAGTTTCTCATGGATAATATTGTAACTACATTTGGTGTGCCTAGTAAGTTAGTAATGGACAATGCCATGAGTTTCAGATCAGAGGAAATGACAACTTTTTGTGAAAGGTATGGGATTGCAATATAATATTCATCTCCATACCACCCATAGGATAATGGACAAGCTGAATCTAGCAATAAGAGCATATTGAAGATACTAAAGAGAACTCTAGAACAAAATAAGAGAACATGGCATACAAAGTTGAAATTAGCTCTTTGGGCTGATAGGGTAACACTTAAGAAGGAAAATGGTAAGTCTCCTTTTGAGTTAGTATAGGGTTTACAAGAAAGATTTCCAATTAACAATCTATTACTTATTTGCCAATTCATACAAGAAGAACATTTAGATATCTCTGACAATATGCAAGATAGAATGATACAGTTAATTGAATTGGATGAAGCAAGGAGACATAGTCAGAGAGAAAATATAAAGTTGTAGCAAAAGATGAAATATCTATTTGATAAAAGGGCTACTGAGAGGAAGTTTCAGGCTAGTAACTTAGTGCTCCAATGGAATGCAAGGGCAGATGACAAAGGTAAGCACAAGGAATTTGAGTCTTTATGGCTAGGACCTTTTATTATTTAAGAAAATTTTGGCAAAGACTCATATTTGTTAAAGAATATGGAGGGAGAAAGTTTTGAGTTTCCTGTGCATGGGCAATTCTTGAAACCTTTCCTTAAGTAAAGATCAAGGAAATGCACAAGTAAATATGTATCATATTGTAAATATCTTTCCCTATTTTATTTGTAAAGTTTTGTAAATATTTCCCTTTCTGCTTTAGGTTCCGCTCCATTTTTGTAAGTGGTCTACAACCAGAGATTCTGTGGTTCTTTGCCATAAACTATGTTTGGTAAATCTTAATTAGAGCCACTGTTGGTTGTATTTCAAGTTTTGGTCTGTTTCCCAAAGTTTTGTGATCCTCACTCTTGTTTCTTACCTAAAAATAGAAGTCTCTTAGTTTATTTGTCATTTCCCTGTTAAAATCTTCAGGTTTTCAGGACAGAACCCATGAAAAATTACAAAGCCTTAAAATCCTAGGTCATGTTTATTAGTAAAAATTGAGAAAAACCCTTAAACATTTATCTCATCTCTATTTTGGTGTTACTTTTTGGAGTTCACTTAGGTCATATGTTTAAAAGCTTGGTCGCCTAGTCGCGTGATCCGGATGGCATATTCTTTTCTTCTTTGAGACTTGGTGATTACCTTATGTCGGGATGTCTCTAAATGAATTTGAATATTCCTTTTGATTTTAGAGACTTGGCAGAGCCTTTTAGTCGCGTAGTCTCTAAATGAGAAGACAAGTCAGTAATATGTGACAGGGCCCACAGGCAAGGCACGGTGTCATGAGAATAGATCAACAGTTAATGGTTCATCATGAGACTTGCTGATTTCTTCATGTCGCGTAATCACTAGATTGGCTTGTAGTTAAGTAAGCAGTAAAAGTTTAGTCGCGTAGTCTCCAGAAAGAATGACGGTTAATTGAAAGTGGTTGAGACTTCATGAGTAACTGTATGTAGTTTAAAATGAAACACAGTCGGGTTGTCGCTAGATTGAGATGCTGAGTCAGTTTTTCATTCAGCAATGTAGAGTTGAGTAATGAATGAGACATGTTTCCAAAGGTGGGTTCACTAATAATCTTGTCATGTGGTCTCCAAATGGAAAGAGACTATTCAGCGACTAAGAGACTAAGTATGAAAGCCTTTATTGTCGCGTAGTCTCCAGAAGATTTAAGGGTGTGTTATATTTCTTAGCGATTTAGCATGAACCGTTAGATGTAATGATTCAGAGATCCTATGGTGGTCGCAAAGTCTCTAAATGAAAGGTCCCAAAGGAAAAGGTACTCGTGACTTAGAGATAAAGGTATGTCCCGTGGTCGCTAGATGAAATGAAGGGTAAAGTTCTTGTCGCATTGTCTCTGAAGGATAAGTCACTTAACATTGGTATTCAACAATTAAGAGACTAAAGTTAGTCGTGGGGTCTCGTAAAGAAAAGCAAGCATTCAGCGACATGTAGATAACCATGAAAGCCAAAGATAATGGTCAGTCACAGAGTCTCCAAATAAAACATGAGTAAGACTTTTCATCCAGCGACTTTCATTTACATAGTCGTGTGATTGCCAGAAGTAAACTCTGGTTAACCATGATGGGGAAAGTTACATAGTCGTTAAGTCTCTAGAAGATTTAGGGGTTAAACACTTGGGTCAGAAACAAGGAGATCATACACAGTTGTGTATTCGCTTAATATGAAATCATAAGAAAAGGAGACAATGTCTGACATGACAACATGAATCACTCCGCATCCAATGACAAGCTTGGATATTGATTACTGTGTCAAAAAGGGTAGTTGAGATGTATGATAGAGAGCCAATCACAGTGAAACATGTCATCACATGCAAATTTCATAAAGTTTTGCACATATATGAATTTGATTTCCTGTCACACTCAAGGGCTACGGCTAGGTTTTCAATTAATTCCACAGCAGGTTGAATTGAAGACATGAATTGATGATTTTCAAATTATGAGCCATGTACTCTGAAAAATTATCATAAAGAATTGATCAAGGGTTCATTTTAACTTATCTTGCTTTTAGAATTTCAGAGCTAAGAAGTGCTAGGTATTCTAAGAAGAGAGAAGAAACTAGAGAAGTTGTAGAGTATTCAGCTAATCAAGAGGTTCTAAATTCCTAAGAATTGTGCATAGAGGACTAGAGTGAGTCTTGGAAATAGATTTGTTTCAATATTGGTAAAGAAGAAGGGATTCAAACATAGAAAACATGAGCAAAGCCGTCAGTGTGGCTTCTACCAGCAGGAGAAGTGAAGATGCAGACAAAGAGTCCAAGGGGAAACATAATTACTCAGATGAATTCCTTAGATTACTGCCAAGTTCAACTCAGAACAGGAGGGCAAATGCTAATCTGCTTAAAGATGACTACTGCGATATCAGAGATGCTGAGAGTCTAGGGAAAATAGGTTTTTTCCTTTTTAACTACTTTTTAAATAATTCTGATAAACCTATCCCAGTTTCAAACCCTTTGACCTGTGGTTTAGCTAGATTGATTATTCCTGATGTCTACATAGATGTAGATTTGTTCTTAGGCCTCGACAGTCATTATGATGTATTGTTTAGGACAATAAAGAGGAATCATGGCACTACCCTGCTCATCCTAAATAGAAATTTGTTTATGCAAGCTTTTGGTTTGTACAATACTATGTCTACTAGGATTGACATTACTAAGAAAGAGGCGAGGTACAATTTGAAGCCTGGTATTGCTAGGGAAACATTGCAGAAACACATGTTCAAGGAGGTGAGGAACCATCTCAGTCCTATGTCTGTGACAAGCCCTTACTACTTCAAGGACCCAAAATTCTACATTAAGTACATTGCCTATACCCTATGTAGAGTTCTAGGGATAGATGGGGATGTTAGGAATAAGGTGTCTCAACCTTGGATAATTCCTATTCTTATTATTTGTTTTGTAAACTGTATTTCTTGCAAATAATGTTGATGTGTCGGCATCTTGAATTGTGTGTAAGGAGATCATGGCTAAAACGGTTATGAAGAATTCCTATGACACGTAAGAGCTATGTCAGGAAGATTCAATGACAGGTGAAGACATGTGGCAACTGATAAATGTGAGTACTGTACACTCTTCCCCAATCGTAAATATGGTTATCTTTGGGAGTAGCCCTAAAAAGTGAAGCGCATGATATAAGCATTTTTTAGGGTTGTGAAGATAAGTTATGCGAGTGTATTGTTGGAACGGTTTTATGCTGCTGTGATTTGTCTTCAAGGGTTTTGAAATCTTCTGAAAGAACTTGCATTGCAAGTGTATTATAGCTGTAATAGTTTTGATCAATACATTGTGCAGGTTTTGGAGTGCTGGGGTTTTTTACCGAAAGGTTTTCCCCAGGGTATATCATTGTGTCATTCTCTGTTTTCTGTATGCATGGTATGTGGTTGCAATATCTTTGTTAAAGTAGTTAACGAATCTGTAATTGTAAGGATTTAAATGATTTTGCACAATACTTTCCTATAGAGATTAGCGTAGGAAGCTATTTCCGCACCTGAGTTTCCTTACAAGAACATGAATTTTAGTACCCTAAATCTAGTTTGTAAACTACTAAAGTTTTTATAAAATGGATAATATTAAGAGGGTAAAACTTGTTGCGCACGAAAAATTGTTCCTGATTTTTTTTGAAAAAAATAACATAGTTTTTTTTGTGCACTCCACAAAATTTATAGCTAGATTTAGTATTTTGAAAAAACCCTTTGGTATAATGATTGTTAAGAGTGATATCTAGAAGTTGTGTATTGTTTATGTAATTTTCCATTCAGTAATTTTTGTTTTTGTGATTTTTGGAAGTGTTCGCATCTTGAAAATCAGGTACCTTTTTGTGCGTCAGGAATAACTTGCATCAAAATAATAAAAAATGCAATTTTTTAAAAGTGTATAGAATCAAGTATAGAACAATAATATGTAATTTATTTTGAATTTGGTCAAGTAGATCAAATGTTATTAAGAAAATTGTGGAAATATGTCTCTGAGAACTCTGAAGAGAGTGATAAACAAAATTAAAGGTCACTATGCTAATATTGTACAAAAATATAAAAAATTATGTGGTTAGAAAGATGATAAGATGTGTGAAATAATGGTGGTATATTTACAAATACCCACTTGATTATGTGTAAACCTAATGAGTAGGAAGTTGAGAAATCCTCTGGGAAGAACGAAAGACATGTAAAGGGAGAGAAATGGATGGAAAAAAGGTTCCCAAGCATTACGATCACTATACAAACCTCTTACCTAGCCATAACCCATGCAGGCTCTTAACTTTTACAAAACCCATATGCATTATGGAAGACAAAACAAAATTTCGTATTTGTTAATAACATGTATGAGTTTTGTAGAAATAATGATATATTTTTAGGAATTATAAACATATACTTGTAAACATATCATAAACTACACAAATATATACACTTACATGTAATATATATGTGTGTGTGTGCAAGTGTGTGCAAGTGTGTGCAAGTGTGTGCATCTCTCTCTCTCTCTCTCTCTCTCTCTCTCTCTCATACATGTTTAGTTCTTTAAATGATGCATGATTATATATAAATATTTAGTTCTTATAAAATAATAAATTATGAAACATTTAATTAAATATGATTATATATAAACATTCTCTCATATTTAAATGATGCACATTTATTAACTATGAACAATAGTTCTTCAAAACACATACGGGTTTTGAAGAAATTTTAATGTTTTTTTATTAGGCTCAATTTTCCAAAGCTAAGTGATATAAAATTTTATACCACATGTACGTGTTTTGTGAAAATTTTAGTTTTTTTCATCATGTGGACACTTTTTTTACTAGCAACTTTATGCACTTACCTAACATCGTAATGATGAGGGAACTTGACTCTTAGTTGTGCTAAGGTCATGATGTACCTTTTCTTGTCCATTTCAAGTAATCTCTCCATAATTTATTTAAATTAAGGAATTTGTGGAGCTTCCTTTACCTTTTATTCTATTATTTCCTTATTTTCAATATCATTATGGTAATTGTTGTTGTTGGAGCCAGCCCATTCATTTTCTGGTGCACCATATTTGGTAGATTTCATTGTGTTTGGTTTATGTGTTAGATTTTATCAACTTGTTGGCTTTGATAAGGTCCTAAGAGATCACATTTCATGTTTGTAATGTATTAGGAGACGTTTTAAGTGTTCAAGTTTGTGTATTTGTTTAAATTGTAAAAGGTTGCAAAAAAATTGTTGTAAAGTAACATTTAAATTGTTGTCAAACTTGAACAATATTTTCATTAGTGTTGGAAGAAGGAGTTATTAGCTAGTTGGGAAGTTAGAATTTGTTTTAATATGATAAATATATAATAAAAATTTAAATTTTGGGTTGGGGAGAGCTGTAGAGAGAGTTGTAGATTGTTGAAGATGAAGAAACCCTTGATTTGTGTGTATTTTTTCTGAATTTCTCTCATGTTGTAGGTTTTTGTTTTGGTTGGTACAAATTTAATTTTTTAGATAAGGATCTAAAACCACTTGGAAATTTTTTTAAGGTAAACCTATTTTCATTTCCAATTAGTCTCGTCTTATTTTTTTATATTTGTAGAAGTTATGATATTTTTGGTATAGGCTATTTTGAGTGTCTAATGTTTCCTACAATAGTCTGAATACATGTATGGTATGGACTATTAATTCACAATATTAATACAAAACCAACTATAAATGATGAGTAAATTAATCTTGTTTAAGTATTTTTTATTTGATCCAATTTGGTTAATATTTGAGACAGTTGTGACGTTTTGGTTAAGATAGGTCTGTTATAAAATTAGGGTTTTCAACTAACAAGAAAACTTATATATTTTGTTTCTCCCATTGTAGAACAATAAAAAATGGGTAGAAAATTAAACCTTGGTAATATATAACTATATTTCAATGAATTAATGACTGTAATTTTTATTCTTATGATTTATTAAGTCTTTAATGGGTGTTGTTGAATGATCTCCTCCTCTCTACATCATAGTGTTATCAGAGTGAGAAGATCTCTGGAAAATGATCTATTATTTTGGCTAATATGGTTTGGTGCGATTTGAATAGGAGGAAGAAATGAAAGTTGAGAAAGAAAGGGAGATGGAAAAGGAAATGTTATTTTGAACTAATTGCTTGTGCAAAGGTAAAATTTATAAATTTGTGATTCCACATTATTCCATGTATAATATTGTTTCAGGATAAATTGTAGATATATTGGGTTTGGAAAGAATAACACACCCTGAACCCTATTTTGTAACTTGGACTGAAACAAGTACTAAGGTAACCGTAACTGAACAATGCAAAGTTGAGTTTCAAATTGGCCAATATAAGGGTGAAATACTTTGTGATATTATGCATATGGATGTATGTCACCTTGTATTTGGATACTCGTGGAATTAAAATAGGGAAGAAAATTACAATAAGAAAAATCACACATATGAGATTGAAAATATATGGAATGAAATTTTCTATGACACCCTTGAAGGATGAGAGCATAGAATCTGAAATATTGTTGTTAATTATGAAGAAAAAAATTAAAGAAATATGAAGAAAAGACAAATGAGGTAATCGATAAGGTAGAAAATTTTGAAAATAAATTGTTGTTTTAAAAACCACTTGAAAATAAAGTAGAATACTTTTCTTTTGAATTTTTCAAATGAATGAAAGTAATAGTGATGTTGATGTTGAAGTGGGTAATGTTCATGAAGATGAAGTGATGACATGGGATGTTGTTGAGGACTCAAAGGTAGTCTAAGGAGAGGAGAAAGTTATGGATGGTGAGGAGATTGCATGGTTCTCAAGAGAAGAACCAAGAGTTAATAATGTTGATGTCAAGGAGGACAAAAGAATGGAGGAGCAATTAAAAAATGAAAATGAATGGTTGAGGTGCAACCAAATACTGTGGAGAATAATGAAGAGCAAATAATATGTAGTAAAAAACATGAGGAGGTTGAAGAAAAAGAAGAGTACATGGAGGTTTATCCAACAGATAAAGTTGTCATTGTTGATGAACCAATAGAAAATAATGATAGTGATTAGATATATGAGAAGGTTTATGTGAAATGGTAGGAGTTACCAAGAAGACTTGAGAAGAAGAAGATAAATTTTATAATTTGGAGACTATTAATTTTTTTTTGTCCATGAATATATCATTATATTAATTTCAGTGTAGGAATCAAGAAGAACAAGTTGAAAAAACAAGTAAAAATTTCTTAACAGGTTCATATACTCAAGCAAGAAGATAGAAACATCAAGGGTGAAGATGAAGCATAGTGATGTTGAGAGTTCTAAAGTTGATGCACATTTTAATTACCTTGTACATTGGAAGGACATACAAAATGAAAGAAACATTTTGAGGTCAGAGGAAGAAGAGTTCAAACATAATTGTTTTATAGGTTCTCACTCAACCGACTTGAGTTTCTTTTTCCTGGGGAGTATGGTGCAGGAGCACCCAAGGAGTTTCATGCCTCCAAGAGCCAACATTGTTTTTCTTTTGTTTTTTGTATTAATTAAATGTAATAAGGCCCTAAGAGATCATATTTCATGTGTCTAATATCTGAGAGATTTTTTAGGTGGTCAATGTTGTGTATTTGTTTAAATTGTAAAATGTTGCAAAAAATTGTTGAAAAATATTTTTTAAATTGTTGTCAAACTTGAACAATATTGTAATTAGTGTTGAAAGGTGTTATTATTAAGATGGGAAGTTAGAATGGGTTTTAATATGATAAATATATAATACCAATTCATATTTTGGGTTGGAAATAGTTAGAGAGAGAGAGTTGTAGATTGTAGGAGATGAAGAAACCCTTGATTTGTGTGTATTTTCTGAATTTTTCTCATGTTGAAGGCTGTTGTTTTGGTTGGTAAGAATTCAATTTTTTATATAATGATCTAAAACTACTTGGAGAAGATTTTAATGTGAATCTATTTTTATTTCCAATTGGTCTCATCTATTTTTATTAATTTTTTTAGAATTTATGGTATTTGTGGTACACGCTATTTTGAATGTCTAATTTTTCTTGCAATACTTTGAAAGAAATGTATGGTACGGATTCGTAAAGTACACTAAGTATACCAAACTAATCACTAGTAAAAAAAGTGAAATATGTGACTAAAAATACTACTAAAAATTGTATATAAATGAATAAACTTAGTCACCTGACTATTAGAAGTTAATTTATAGTGATTTATAACGTGACTAAATTTACTACTAAACGATTTAGTTGTGCATTTAGTCACAAATTTAGTCACGAATTCAGTCATGGATTTATTCATGGATTTAGTCATGGATTTAGTCATGCAACTATTAGTATTTAATTTTCAGCCATTTATAACGCAACTAAATTTACTACTAAATGATTTAGTCATGGATTTAGTTGTAGATTTAGTCACACATTTAGTCATGTATTTAGTCATAGATTTGGTCATGGATTTAGTAACATATTTAGTCTCTTATTTAGTCATATTAGGGAATGATGGAATTAAACCATCATCCTCCTACTTGTAAAGCAGGTGCTCTTCTATTGAGCTATTACCCTTTAAAGAATAATCATACCATGTATCCTATGTCACAATGGCTCAATAAATGTAGATATCACTATCACGAATAATGAAGATCATTGTCAAGGTAAAAAATTAGATATTATATGGTGTCAGACCATTTTGGAACTGTGAGAGAGATGTGGTTAAGCTTCATAAAGAATTACATGCATAACAATATATAGAAGTTTGTACCTAGGATTTATTGATGTATGCCAAGGCATCCCAAGAAAATCCATGAGCATGACATTAAAGGATAGATGTTTACTTCTACCATTTCATGTAACAATGTTATTCATGAAGACATAGGTATCCATTTATAGCAGAGATCAATAAGGAAAATGTTGATTCCAAGTTAACATGTTATATGAATATCATGAAGAAGGTGACCTCTAATACAAACAACAACTAGAATATGAAATGATGAATCTTTTAATAGTGACATACAAAAGGACTTCCATAATATGTAGAAGACCTCACACCATCAAATGTTATAAGGAATCAAGAATGAGGAGCTACATGGGACCTTGTTGTAAGTTTCATCTCAATAATCACACTATTAAAACAAGACACACATCTAAAAATTCTTATTTCCAGATTCCAAAAATCAACCTATTAATATAGTATAGAAATATAACCAAATACTATGTAATCTTCAACTTACCGCTTATGGACAAACACCACCTAGTGCAGCATACAAATCTAATTTTCCAACATGTATGCACATACCTTTTCATTAGACTAAAACAATAAGGATTGTGAGATACATGAAAAACATAGAATGAAAACACTAATAGAGAAAAGTGAAAATGAAAAATAAAATGAAAAGAAGATAGTAGAATCTGAAACAACAAAATATTAATGTACAGATTCAATATTTTCCTATAAATCACTTCTCTTGCAAATTTCTTCTAATCTTTATGGCTAAAAAAAAAAAAACATAGAGATGCAAAATGAGGCCATGATAGATACAAAACATAATGTTGAACTTCTACTTTATTTGATCTATAAAAATCCTTGAGGAGATGTTGAATTTTTATGGTGTTCAAGATTTACACTTCATCCATGTTCCTTTTGAACTTGCATAAAATATTTCAATAATTTTTTAAGGATGAATAGGCTTATAAACTTGTGTTCTTTTAAGATTACAACAACTACATGAAGTTCAACCAATATCTCATTCAAACCAAATGAAAAATTCATAAAACTAGATATTCAATACCATAGAACACAAAATTTTACAATAAAATATGGTTGTTGTGTTCATCACAGGCTCACCATGTTTGGAGAAGCAAGCTTCTTTCCACTTAGCATACTAGTAGCTAGTCTTTTTACAAACTCATTCTCATCATCCTTCTTCTACACACACATCAATAATTTAAATATCAATAGGCATTCCATATTAACTAATATTCAATCATCTTATTAAAAACCTTCTTTATAATATAGGAAAAAAGAGAAAATTAGAAAATACACAATTCTAATAGGGAGTGCAGAATCAAAAATAAGGGGAAAAAATCTCTTATCCAAAATTTGTATATCATAGCTAACTTTTGTTTAAAATTTTAGTTTGAATTGTAAATTTTGAGTTGAGATTTTGAAAAAATGATCTACAAATTAGAAGCTACATCAACCTAGAAATGTACAAAAATCAACACAATACCATCTTAGAGAACATGGCATGGAATGACAACAACACATATCATGATTGGTGAGTGACTCATCAAATACCAAGCTCATGCCTGCAAATCACATAAATTGAAGTGGAAAAAGTAAATGAGGGTTGTAAACATAAAATTATTATGATCCTACAAGAGTATATCTGTTGGAAATATGTATATGCTAGGTGATTGAGAAGGGGGGTGAATCAGAAACCAATAAAACTTAATCTCTTTAATCCTTTATTAGATTATCTAATCTGATTGCATGCATGAAATGTAAAGAAATAAAACATCCACAACACTTGACACAATATTTGGTTACCCAAAAACCTTCCAAATAGAAAGTAAAACTTGCTTGGGGATGGTACCCAAAAGATTTATTACTGCAGTATAAATTTAGCATATTAAAGCTTATGAATGACCACTTCTGATGGTCTGCCCTGTTAGGAGCAATAAATCTTGTTAGGTCCACCTTGTGAAAGGATTTAGTACAATACAATTAAGTAATGCAACTCTGTTAGGAGATTTGTAAAGGACTATAAAGTCCACCTTGTTAGTGGATTTTTCTGATGCACCTGTTAGGATGAACCAATAGATGATCTTCTATGAAACTTTTATTTTCTGAATAAGATCCAATGATATAAAAACTAATCACCTAACTGTGATGGATGGGTCTATGTTGCTCCTTATACTGTTGTAGCTTCTTAAACAATATGTCACTTCATATTTGCATACATATATCTTCACATATATTCATAGTATTTTTTTTACAGATATTTGGATAAATAAAATACCTTATATATACCTTATCCAAATCAAATACTTCTGTAAGTTGGCTTCCATAAGATAAATTAATATCAAACAATATAAGCTAAGTCGACCTAAAACTGTTACTCTGGTCCAGTAGTCCACTCAGGCAATATACTGGCACTCGGGCAATATAGTGTCACTCGGGCAACATACCAAACTTTGGCACTCGGGCTACTCTATGTACTAAGGTCATATTAATCACTTGGTTAATACTAATTACCATTGTCTACTTGGTCGACACTTCCATTGCTCGGGTTACATTGTAACTACTTGGGTTGCACTGCTAGCTTGGTCAACTCTGTGATGACTAAGTGTTTTGGCACTAATTGACAACATGTATTTCCATAAGGTCATCAATCACCCCCTTTTGCATTAGTGACCAAAAATTCTAATCATGTTCAAAAAAATTTCAAACTTCTGAGTCAAAACTCCCCTTACCATATGCTTGGGTACTTGCTCAGGTTTTGGCAATAGCTCCATGACTCGGTTGCAACTGGCTCTATTTTGATTTTTCAAAATTATTTTTGTAACACTTATATATATATATATATATATATATATATATCTTCTCTACTTCTCTTCTCTTTTGTACATGCATTTCCTTATATGTATATACAATAACTTTCCCCCTTTTTTTTGACACAAATGCCAAAAAACATCTATATGGTAATACCAAAGTAGGATAGGAAATCACTATGTACCTTCAAAATATGATTCAAAGTGTTGTCCGAATTATCTTGCAATACCTTTAGGATGTGCAATTTAATCTATATCTCAACTGACAGATCCATCATAAGCTCAGCAACTGAAAAATTGTTGTCATGTATGAGAGTATTGGCATGAGCTATATGTTTATGTATTACATCCATGTATGGAACGAGTTGGCTCTGCATAGCTGTGAGAGATTATCTTGTCCTTGCTTCTTCCCTTAGTAATTCATCATGCATGTCTATTAGATACTTAATCTTCACAAAGTGTGTTGAACTCAAACTCGGGTTAAGTGCAACCTGATTTTCACTTCCCTTCAAATCTGTATCTATCTTTGTCATCTTAATCTTTATTTTCATGGTGAAGTTGGAAGTTTGACTCAAATTTATAAATAATGAAGAAAAATTATTAACAGTAGTTTCTAGAGAGCTAATAAGAGAGTTTAGCTTTACTTGATCAGTTACAATCTTACTTGCAACATTCTCTAGAACTTTGTTCTCAAACTTCCTTTCTTCCTTCTGCAGTAGTTTTTCTCGACCACTAAAATATTTATTGAGATTTTAGAATATGTATACAAGTTGGTCCATAATAAAACCATTTTCATTTACTTCTATTTTTAGTGCATCTACGAATATACCTTTTATGTCCTCTAGCACTCTATTTCTATTGTTTTCTGCTCGAATCTTTTGTTGTGTAGCTCTTTTCTTCTATAGCTCCCCTAGTATATCCATGTGCTCTACTATCAAGTTGGATTGATCCCAATTTGGACTCACAATATCTTCTTCAAGATCAATTTGATAAGTTATTATTTCCTTACCCTTGACCTTGGGATGAGATGAAGGAACTATTTCCTTACCTTTTCCATCATCATCCTTAACCTTTACATCCTCAGTGTTTTCCTCACTATTTATTTTGAGTAGGTCATTGACATTTTGTGCACCAAATGTATAATCTACATCAACTGCAGAGACATTCATAGTGACCTTCTATGACTCGGGCTAGCTTGGCCTAGTAGTAGGTGGAACCTGACGCTTAGTTTCTACTTGACTTGATGTAGATTTTGTGATCTTATCCTTTCTCAGAGATAGGATGTTCTGTATAGGTGATTGGAATAGAGATGTCATTGCCTCTACTACTATCTATTCTACATTGGATTCTTCAATAGTTTCCACCTCAGGTAATTCTTTATCATTAGCCTTTACCTTGGGGTCTGTACTCGATACCTCTACCTTATCTTCTTCCTTGATTTCAAAGATTGTCTTCCATATCTTTGTTGCAACCTGCACCACATCCTCTATCTTCCTAATCAATATCTAAAAGGTCCTAACCTTGGAGTGTGATCTCTTTCATATTTAGTCATGGCCTCTTTGACCTCTTTATTTGTCATAGTAGGCATGACTTGTCTCATGGTCTTTTCTCTAATATCCTTTTCTGTTTGGACTGCATTACTCCAAGGAACAAATATTGCCTTGAATAGATCTTCAATAATATGAATTTTCAGTTCATTTGGATCATACTTCCATATTTTCATCTTTTCTACAACTACTTCCTCAATCTTCTTTTGTTCATCCTTAGTTCTGGAAGCATATTTCAAGGATTTGAGAGATCCCATACCAATACCTTCTCTTAGTTCTTCAATTTTATTCTCAAAGGTAGGTGGGGGTTTCTTAAATATGATTGTATCTTCTTCTTCATCTTCCTTGGGAAATATAAGTTTCATTCTAAATTTTCTTTTAGTGATGACAGGGGTAGAGATATTTGGTTTATGCTTTGGGGTTACCTTTTTCTTCTTCTTAGGAGGTTCAGTTTCTATCGTTTCCTCTTCCTTTCCAGGTTCATCATCTTCTATCATAAATTCATCTTCATTTTATTTTAGAGATAGAAGGAGGAGAGTCAGAAGTTTTCCCATACTTCTTTCCAAACATCTATAACATCTTCTTTCCTCTTTTCAAGATCTTAGGAATTTCAATTTCCAATGAAATTCTGCTCTTGGCTTCTTTATAGGTACCAAAGTATGGTGATTTAGGGTCAATAGGCTCATTCACAAGAGCCTCAGTGATGTCTTTGGTCTCGTCTATGTTAACCTCATATGCAAGAGGTTTAACCCCTGCAACCTTAGGTTTGACTGCCTGAATGTATACTTTATCACAGTCAACTAGGAAGTAAACATCATTTGTGTAGTCTTGAACCAATTGTTTAGGAACTCTATACCTATTCTGCATATTCTATCTAAAATCTTCAAAATATGCATCCATGATGCTCTCAAAATTGTTTCCTAATTCTTTTATGAAATCATTATTTGATACACTATGGGTTTGTCCTTCTTCCAAAAAACTCTTCCTTTAGAAGGGAAAATTTTTTGAATATAAAGGAATATGCAGACCAGAAGTGAACCAAACTTACATGGATTGGTCTTGGATGTCTATATGCTTTCCATGTTCTTTCTCAATTGGATGAGCTACAACTCAGCAAGGTCAAATGAGAGGTTGTTCTTGACCACCTTGTATGCCAAATCCATAGCCTCACATGGTGCACTATCTAGTCAGCTAGAACTATAGATTTTGTGCACAACTACATGAATCCCAAACTTCAATTCCATGTTTGTAACTCTATTTAATCTCATACCTCTTATGTCCCACTTGGCAAGAGTCTTCTTTGTTAGGTCATCCTGAGGTAGGGTTTTGGTATCTTTTGTCTTATTAATCATATGATATCCTATAACACGGTGTACCATTGTCTTGGTAATCTTCACTGGTTTCTCAAAACATAGATGCATGTCATGGACACGACTCAGAACAAACCTAATCCATTTAATTTGAAAATTTTGTGGCATATGCATGATATCAGTCAAACCCTTGACTTCTAGGTGTTTATGTTTTGGCTTCAGATTCAAGGCTTCATAGTGTTTCTAATATGATTTATTCATTTCCAATGTCCCTAGCTATTGAATTGTGCAATGATAGAAGGCTCAGATTTTGTTGATCAACAGTACCTTTGGATGAATTTGGGAATGAGCTCTCATCGGTTCTATCTCCTCTACAATCGTTGGATGAAGCTTGAACTTTGGAGGTTCCCAGATAGCATTTCTCACCAACATCTCAGATCCTTTCTTAACCTTGCTTCTGGATGTAGATGCCATTATGCTCAAAGGTTTGATAAAAAATTGCAACTTTAAAGCTTTCAAACACAAATTTTCTATGAATCACTTAAGGCTCTAAATCGCTCTGCAAACTGAAAACTTTGTAAACAATAACATTTCCAATTCATATTTTATAAGATATTTTACTATTGATTTTTCATTAAATACCTCGTACATGGTAGCTAGCATAGCTCAAAATGAAGCTAAAAAAAAATTAACTTCTGCATCCTCAAAAAAATACAACCTAACTTAACTCAGTTAAGCATGTGTGACTTTTGTGTTACTGAAAACCTAACTCGGTCAAAACTATAATGTGTCTTCGATCATGAAAATGCTGATTTGGAATTTCTAGCATGTCGGGAACTGATGTAGGATGGCTTGTATGCATAGTTCCAGTAGTCTCCTTGCATATATATTTAGAGATGGTAGATCCACCCAAATCACTTCTTTGGGTTCCATTCGATCCTTCATTGTTTTGATCTGAATTTTTAGGAGATTTCCTTACCCACTGGAGTCATCTGAGTTCTGATTTTAGAAATATTTTCTTTACCTTTCTCAAAACCAATATCCACTTTTTCTTTGCTCATGCAATTATTTCTTAGATGACCGAGTTGTTTACATACATAACAACTCTTAGTAGGATCCCTTTTTCTGAGGTGAGTCTTTGTAAAATTTGCACCAATATGTCCATACTCACCATAATGACAACATTTGTACCATGTGTTGTAATCCCAACCAAAAATTTCCTTAACTAGTTGTTCAACAGGATTCCATTTCTTAGTTCTGCACTTGGAGGACTTATGACCTTGTTTGTTACATTTGAAATATTTTCCTTCAAACTTAGGTTTCTCAGTGCATTCACTTGCCCTATGTCCATTTTTGATGAAATTGTAGCATTTTCCATTAAAAGATGACTTCCCATTGCTCCAACACTTATTTGTTGTGTGGCCAAACTTGCCACAATGATTACAAGTAGGTTTCATGTTCTTTTCAGTTCCTTGCTGTGAGGTTTCACCTTGTTCAGTATAACCTAATCCAGTCTAATCTTGATGTTTGAATTGCTCTGTCAACTAATCCATGCTTACTTGTGAATTCATCATACTTTCATTGGTTTTATTTTCAGTATTGAGATCATTCTATAGTATTTCATTTTTAGATCTCAGATTGATAACTTCTTGATTTGAATTGTTGAGTTGATTTATCATATCTTCTTGCTGAAGTGAAAATTGATGGATTTCATTTTATTTTTATTCTAATCTTTTACTCAGCAATATTTTATCTTCTTCTTCCATATCTGTGTCATTTTCATCTTTGTTCTTTTGTTCTATGACTTCACATATTCTGAGTGACTGAATTTCTTGTTCTCTTTTCAACTTTCTGAATTCTTCATGTAAATTGAGATTCTTTGCAAGTAGGTATTCAATTGTTTCATCTACTTCTTCGGAACTTGTTTCTTTGCATAAGTCTTCAATTATTTATTCTATGTAACTTTTTTCATTCATCTGTACTGCTAAATCTTTTCTTCTTTTCAAGGAAAGAGAAAGTTGCTCCTTGAGTTTCTTTATCTTATAGATGGTCATTTGTAGATCTATCTTTTCATTTTCAATGGCTTTCTCTAGTATGTATATTTCAATTGCCTCTGATCTTTTCTCAAGTGGTTAAACTTATGTTAAGAGAACCTTTAGCTCTGATACCAATTGTTGGAAATGTGTATATGATAGGTGACATAGAGGGGGGTGAATCAGGAACCAATAAAACTAAATCTCTGTAATCCTTTATTATAATATCTAATCTGATTGCATGCATGAAATGAAAATAAATAAAACATCCACAACACTCGACACAATATTTGGTTACCCAGAAACCTTCCAAATAGAAAGTAAAACTTGGGTGGGAATGGTACCCACAAGATTTATTATTGCAGTATAAATTTAGCTTGTTAAAGCTTACAAATGACCACTTGTGAAGGCCTGCCCTATTAGGAGAAATAAGGACTATTAGGTCCACCTTGTGAGATGATTTAGTATAATACAATTAAGTAATGCAACTTTGTTAGGAGATTTGTAAAGGACTATTAAGTCCACCTTGTAGGAGGATTTTTCTGATGCACCTATTAGGATGAACTAGTAGATGATCTTCTATGCAACTCTAATTTGTTGAATAAGATCCAATGATATAAAAACTAATCACTTGACTATGATGGATGAGTCTCTGGGGTTTCTTATACTGTTGTAGCCTCTTAAACAATCTACCACTTAATATTTGCATACATATATCTTCACATATATTCACATTCTTTTTTTTACACATATTTGGATAAACAAAATACCTTACATTTATACCTTATCCAAATCAAATACTTCTATAAGTCAGCTTCCATAAGATAAATTAATATCAAACAATATAAGCTAAGTTGGTCTAAAACTGTTACTCAGGTCCAGTAGTCCACTCGGGAAATATACTAGCTCTCAGGAAATATACTATTACTTGGGCAACATACAAAACTCTGGCACTCAAGCTACTTTGTGTACTCTGGTTATATTGACCACTTGGGTAATACTGATAACCACTTTCTCCTCGGTTGACACTGCCATTTCTCAGGTTACATTGTAATTGCTTGGGTTGCACTGCTAGCTTGGCCAACTCTCTGATGACTAAGTGTTTTGGCACTAATTGACAACATGTCTTTCCATAAGGTCATCATGAGCCTACTAGACTATATCATGTATCAATTTTAGTACTAAGACAAAGCCTTATGATTTTACCATATTGAAATGCTCATATTGTCTATTTCCAAGACCAGAGACTACATAGATAAGTTCTGAAAGCCAAATTCCATTTCCCACCTCCTGAAATGGAAGATCAATCTAATTATTAACTTTGAAATAAAAAATTTGGAGCATCTAATATTTTCAAAAGAGTGCTAATCATTGAAACAAACACAATTATTTAACTTTGTAAGCCATTTGTGAAACTTTTTAGCATTATTTGTACATTCGCCATCTCCATATTTGGAAATAAGAAAATACAATGAGCTAAACATAAAATTCTATATCTTAAAAATGTATTATTTTAGTCAAGGAGAGGCCTATTATATGTGTCAAACTATAAATATTCCTCTATTCCTATTGGTCAACTATATTAACACTCTTCTGAAAGGCTTCCCTCACTAAATTGGCCACTCAATATTTCATGAGTACTTACAAAGAAAAATGCACACATGGAAGTTCCTTAGAGAATGAAAAAAAATGTTATTGGAACTAATATAATTTCCCCACTAATTTCCAGAAAGCTCAAAAAAATTCATAACAATTTCTATTCAAATTAACCCCAAGGATCCAAACTCGAGGTCAAGATAAAGTTACATGCAATAAATCCTAATATCTCTCTTGCTTTATCTTATGCACTTCTTGTTATGCAAAATGGCATTCATGACAGAAAATAGTAGTTTCAAAAAGGAATGAACTTCAGAAAAAGAGCAGTAGACAAGAACTAAACATTGTTTCAAGCATGGGTAATAGGTCTTTGAATAGGAAAAATAACTTCATAAGAATAGGCACAATCCCTTTATAAGCATATAAAAATGAGCATGAAAAGTATGAAAAAAAAGACCAAAATAAAGTAGTGATTGGAGGGTATAAACAGTGCAACTAAGAGCATTAAAAAGTAATTGTATTCGCTATAAAAATAGTGAGACTCCATGAGCTAACGACCAAAGATATGAAACATGGTCTATTTACTATCAAGAAGGAAAAAGAACCAAAGTTTGAAACTGTTATAAATCAAGGGGGATGATTGTTGTTATAAAGGAAACATATATAAAGATCAAATGGTAATGTCCCCTTTTGGGAATAACCTGATTTTCACCAAAAATAACAAATTCAATAATATAATTTATTTACAAGATTATTCTCTCACTAAAATACATAATAGCAATTGCATTTAGGAATAATCAATTAACATAAAAAAAGGATAATGAAGATATTATTATAAATATGCACACTATAGCTTTTTCCTAATAACCAACCATATTAGAAAATTGAGGGGAAACAACAATAGGACACTGGGAGACTATCCTCCACAACTAAGACTAAGAGCGTTGAACAACCAACAAAGTAAATCCCAATCCCTTGGCCCACAAGCAATCCAACTCAATGAGGGGTCTTCTTAATTGAGTGAGCATGTACTCCTTCATCTCCCAATTATGTTTCCTTGCCAATTGCTTTATGAAAATTAAATCAATAATCAATAATCTTATCATTCTTTTTAGAACTTAGGACGCCTAGACTATCTTCCTCAACCAAGCCCAAGAGTACCAAACCACCAACTAAGTCAATCCGACCCCTTGGCCCAAATGCAATCCAACTCAATGGGTGATCTACTTGATGAGGGAAGATCAATACTATTGCATCTTCCTAAAAAATTCAAAACTAAATAGTAAATACAATAATATTGCATACCAATTACTTTCCTTAATCTTTTAGATTGATGTACTTTTCTAAGTTCTATTCAAATCAGATTTGCTCATTCAATTATTGTTGAATTTTTGATTGATTGAATTTTGGTTTGATATATTTGTGAATAATGATTCAGTAAAAATTCCTTAAAATGATTGAATTCTGATAATGTGGCAAATTTTGCTAAGTTTTGAAGCTTTACATGAATGCAACTGTGTATGTAGTGCACGCATCTCTTATTCTTTTTTTTTTTGGATCTGTAAGGGGCTGAGTCAAGTATTTGTATTAATATTTATAAAGCATGGAAGCAGAAAACATAAAATAGAACTGATAATAGTATCCTAGTTCATGACCCAATCCTACCAAGAGGATTGTGAACCCAAAAAACTAGAGCACCAAGGCCCATTCAAAATTAATGTTAAGCATATAAAAATTTGATAATAAACAACAAAATTTTTGGATATTATCTAGCTCAAAATTAACTTATCTTTGAAAATTCAATCAGAGGGAGAGGTGGTGTCATTCTCAGTACTCGGAGCTGAGTTTGATTTGGAACTCGTGGGCAGTTGTGAGTCCCCACTGCCATCCGTCAAAACATCCTTCAGGGAAGCCTCCTCGAGCTTAGAATCATCCACAGCCGCCATGTCCATCCCCTCTATCTCATCAAGGCCATCAACAACCTCTTTCTCTGAATCCTCTTCTTCATTTTAATCTTCTTCCATGTCTTCATTGCCGGTATCTGTGTCAGAAGATATTGGGCTTCCCAGTCCATCCAATTTCTCATCGTAGTTGAATTGATAAACACAGGGGAGATTTTCATCTAGGTCATCCCTATACAAAGAAAGGAAATTTAGAGAGGAAATTTAGTCCTCTTCTCATTAATGGTAGGCACACCTATTGATCCTCCCACTCCCATCCCCAGAGGATGAAGAGATAGTGGGGAGGCCCAGAATAAAATTTCCTACGAGTACCAATGGCAAACCCTGGGAAAGGCTGACCAGCCGTCATGGATGTGGCTCAGTCCCAAGGGAAAGGAGTGGTCAAATTTGAATCTATATTTAGGATGACATTGTGTATATCCATTATAAATTTCCCATAAAAAAATATGTCGCACAAATCTTCAGCAATATTTTTGTGAGCTATTGCCACTAAGATGCTTGCAAGAAATCCTACGCAAATATCAGAGAGTACCCTGTATCTATGATTTGTATGAAGGAAATTAGAGCTAGACACTTTTCTCATGTGTGGAAAACTAAAGGATGATGATATATGCAAACATCTAAGAGATGATTGAAGGAGATAGGAGAATTAAAGGCAACCTGGTCTACTACCACATCAAATTTGATTGGGGAATCTATAATGTTGAGAATAACAGAGCGAAGGATAAAACTACAATGAAAAAAACTATCTGGACAAAGAAGTGCTTTCAAATGTATATAAAATGGATAGTTTCATTGTCACGCAAAAAGGAAAACTTGAAGAATGACCAACCTCTCTGTACTCGTGATCTGCCTTCCGCAATGAATGACTCGTTGCCACAAAAAAATAAAGTATGTCGATACCGAGTGCTACCACTAAATTTGTCCCATCTTTCTTAAGGTGTCAGGTGAAAAGGTACCCTAGTACCATTCCCACTAGATAGAAAAGATGTGAATTTAAGAAACCTTTCAAATCACGCAACAAATTAAGATGGAGAGTAGACTGACGCTATAAATCCAAATCTCAACTGGCCAGATGGAGATTTAGGGGCTGTTAATTCACCACCAATGGACACTTTGAACACTGCCACCACTGAATCAAGATTTAATGATAAAAATACATTTTATCTTCTGCCAAGCCACTAAATGGGAATGTTGAAATCAATTAGCAAATGCATTTAATGTCTACCCCTAAGGCAGCTAGGTTGGCCAACTCATCCGCCAGCCAATTCCCTTCCCGGTAAATATGATTGATCATTGTAAATTCAAATTTTTTTATTAAATTTAAAATGACCTTAAGAGTTTCTTTTAGTTTCCAGTTTTGAGTCCTACCTGTTCTAACAACATTGATAGTGATCAGAGAATCTCCTTCTATCTCCACTTTTCGAAGCCCTAATTCCACTACCAATGACAGACCAAGATGTAAAGCTTTGAATTTTGCCATATTACTTGTTCCATGTTCTAAGGGACTTGCCAATTTTGCAATTACTAAACTCTCCTCATTGTGAATAATGCAACCAACACTGAAAGGCCCCATATTGCCTTTTGAGGCACCATCAAAGTTCAATTTGCTCCTGTCATGCCCAAAAATTTGTGCCCAAAAATGTAACAACTTTTTTTTTTTTTTTTAAAGTAGTAAAATTAAATTCAAGAGGGTCTAAGGGGAATCATGACTAAGTGTCAACCTACCTTAACCCAAGGTCATCTTCTGAAGTTAAAGATACACTAGGTGTCAATTAATTACAGATTTAACTAGAGTTAAATTTAGGCTAATGTTCAAAACTATGCAAGGTGAAGTTATATGAATTTGCGAGTCATCCCCTTAATATTTTAATAGAGTTTGATGATGTGGAGAGAGAGAAGCTCCCTATACTTAGTTTCTAGGTACTTTCAAAAAATCTAGTAGGTTGATAGCTTAAAGTTACTTTGTTTAAAACATCCTAGGGCGAGGCACTTTCGTAATATTATTTTTATGATGACCAGTATACTGGCCACATATATTGGCAACATAAAAATAACATTATAAGTCCCTAAATTTAAATTTGAAAGCTTTAATTAGATTTTCCCCTTTAAAATTTCTCAATTAAATTATTTAATTATTGTTTAATTAATGGCTATGTTAAATTTGAATTTCGTAGCACAAATCTTATAACTTAAATGTTAAGACTAGATAATCAAGTCATAGGGCTCTGATTATGTTAAAGTAAAACTTTTAAATTTCAATAGTTCCAATAAATGTTTAATCTACTAAATCCTTGAATTTCCAAAATCCCATAAAAGGTGAACTCATCTAGGAAAATAATAATATTTATTAATTCATCTGTTGAGTACAATGAATATTTTCTAAAATTTAATCTATAGGGAAAAATCAACTAATAAAGTTTTCTAATAGTAATTTTCTTAATGATAAGGAGTATTTAATTAGATTTATTAATCCCCCACACTACTATTCAAACTATAATTATATTTCTCCTCTAACTTTTATTTAGTCATCCCATTTGACAAAAGATAAGCTTTACAATAACTCATTTTAAGCCCCCAAACAAAATATATCATGAGTTTAAAAACTTCCTATACAAATTAATTAAATAAAATAAAGAGGTTTCTAAGAAGAATATTTTCCCTCCAAGAAGAGTCTACTCTTTTGAAAAACTCCTAACCGTAATCTGAAATTAGGGTTAGGTCAAAAGAGAAGACTTAGAAAAGAGATATACTTATTGCAATACCAGGAAGGCTGGATGCGCGGTCACCGACCGCTCCAGAGTCCGCGACCGTAAGGCCACATCTGTGGCCATTTGTGCCACGCCCAGTGCGGGGGGAGCTAGGCCTCTTCCCCTTAGCCGCCCCCTTTAAGGGAGAGCGGGGAGGATGGGGGTTGTGGCCACCTCCCCTCCACAAATTTTTTTTGTATTATTTTTTTTAAAAATAAAACATGATTCTGTTTTAAGAGTTTGATTTGTTTATTAATCCTTATATATATATATATATATATATATATATATATATATATATATATATATTTTACATTTCTGATACAATTTTTTTAATTTTTTTTTTAGTTTTAAACAAAACAGAGATATAAATTTTCAGCAGAGAGCATTTAGGAAATAGATTTATTTTCTCAAGGTTAATGATCAATATTATATATAGAAATGAATAGGGAGAAACATTTAATAATCTTATGCAGATTTATTAAGTGTACATTTACTAACACATTTTCTTCTACTTAACTTTGTTGTAATACCTTATAATGAAATAAAAAAGGTAAATATACTAATGACAGAATTGTATTTAACTTTCAGATTTCTCATTTCAAGATTAAGGAAATAATTTTTTTTTAAAGAAACAAGGAAAGGAATATATAGATTCTCTTTTTTTGGTATGAAAGTAAATAAGCAATAGTTATGGTAGTATAGACATGTTTTTAAATGACAGGATTATGCAAATTCCTATATCATTTTTGTAATATTTAGGGACTTGAAATAACAAGATTTATTCAATGTCTATTTAACATAGAAGAGAAATTTTATTTAATCAAGAACCAATTACAAATACATGGTTTGTCCTCACTAATGGTTTCCTACAAATATGTTTTCAAGAATGCATAAATCAGCCATATGGCTTTAAAACAAAACTTTCATCTTCTTGCATATAGTTTTGACAAAATAAACATGGCCCCTTTTTTGAACATAGAAAATAGGTCTCCTTTTTCACCCTAGTTCATTTCAAGCTTCAAAATATAGCTCCAACTTCAAATCTGCAATACAAAATAAAACAAGGGAAAAACTAGAAACCATGGGACTGCTCTCCACCCAACCTAGGCCTCTTATGAGGCCACCCCTGAGCTTGGGGAACCAAACAAAGGTGGGTAACATTCATACAACAAACACAACAAAAGAGAAACATGAATATATCACATTAAACTCCCATTCCCATAGGCTTTCACAATGGATCACTCAAAGATCCTACATGGGGTGAAGTGGACCAAGTACCCAAGGGAGAAGGCCATACCCAAAAACTTAAAATTCTCAGCCTTCACATGGCTGTCCAAATACTTTCTTTCACATTTTCAACTAAAACAACATCACACCCTTATGACCCCCAAATAAAACAACAACAAGGGAGGCTTCATGGAGCCCATACTCCATGCTTTTTCCCTCTCCTCCTTGAGGAGAGACTCTACACCAACGACTGTCAAAATTTATCCACCCCCAAGGCTACTCTTCCCTCCCAAGGGTGTGTGAGCCTCAATACTCCCATTAACAACACATAAAAAGAAAACAAAAAGAAAAGCATTGCAATAACATCAAGCATAATAATAACAACAAGATTCATGGCTCCAATAAGCCAATAAACAAAAACAACATCCATTTAGCAAGAGCACATAAGATAACAAGAGAGAGTTGCAGAAATTCCACCAACCTAGAATCCAAGCTTAAGGAAATATAGTTGTAGAAGAGCTCCCTTTTAGCCCAATTACTTCTTCCAAGATCACCAACTCTAGCTGTGTCTCTAAGTTAGAGAGTGGGTGTTCAAACTCTCCAACATGGAGAGTTCCCACTAAAAAGCCACTAGAAAGCTCATGGGGAGAAGGTAAGTCCTCTAATTGGTCCCTCTTCCCTAAACTCTTACACCTTACCAAAAATAGATCCAAAAGGGGGAACTTCTAAAAGGTGAATTATGTCTTAGCACAAATATGGGAGGGTGGTCTACCCAAAGTCAAGACTCACAAGAGTTGATTTTCCTCCAACTTGGGAAACCAACATTTTGGAAGGGTCGCATGGTCAACCAAAGGCTATCCTAGGGTTAAAATGGCCCTTAACTATTGGTATAACAAGTGGGATACCTAAAAATGACCCCAACACACCCCTAGACACTTCAAAACCCCTTGAAAAGTCCATTTTAAGAGTAATTTCGAAATTCCAATGAGACGACCACACTCCCATCTCCCAAACCAAGGTATGCATATGGGGATTCACTAAAGTACTAATCTAGGTAGGTGGACAACCATTCCCAAGTTGACATGTCATGGCCTTAAGTACAAAACACAAGTTTCAAATGACACACAATACATTTACACATCACTAGCCCATGTCATATCCACTTAGGCAAAACTCACAAAGAATTAAGAAATAAATTTAAGGATTACACTTCCACAACCAACCAAATACATTTACAAATAAAATTATGAAACAACGAGGTCTTTTCTTTCATTAGACGCAACCTTGGCTCAAACTGAGTTCACATACCCCTTTGTTTGGTTTCCCAGGTAAAATACCATGGTTTCTTACCTGCACACTCAATTCAAATATCAATAGTCCGAGGAGATAAATATACATCATAAAGAAATAAGCAATATTCAGAATTTAAGGAAATCATCAACATACTAAGTTTATTACTAAAGATCACAGGAATACATCAATTTCATTTTAAGCATTTAACATAAGGTAAGATTCATATTGCAAGAAATCAAAATTAAATATCTAGTTCTAATAACTCCCAAATTCATCAATTACCCATAACATAATCATAATGTATTACCAAATCAATTGTCTCAGAATAAGTGTCCATATTAGAAAACATAATATAGTGCATCAGGTGCATCATAAAGCATCATGTGTCCACACATCTGAAATGATCAAACCGTGGCATAAATCATAAAGTCCATAATGTCCATAGTGCATCAAAATTAAAGTATCATATGCTAAATCTATCATAAGCAGAAAAAAATGGAAAACTACGATGGGGTTTGGGGTGAGGCCTCACAGCTCCACCTAAAAGAAGGGGCCTTCCATTTACAATTATCTCTAAGGATAGTGCTAGCTTTAACAACTTTCCCAATTGTTGAAGGGAGTTTGAACCCAAACCAATTCTTGATCATCAAATCATCCCAACAAGTGTAGGCTTTGTGTTGTGCACTATGTAGTTGTATTCTGGTATTCATGACTTCCACAATAGAAGCCTCAATCTGACTCTGAATAGAGATATATTCCAATGAGATGTCTTGAAAGATCTGTCTGTTCCTCTCTTTCCATAGCTCCCAAATTAGGATGGATGGGGATATAATCCATAATTTTCCACATAAGCTTTCCTTATAGAGCTGAGGCCATGAAATAAAAAGAGATAAAATATCATTAGGGAGAGTAGAAGACCATCCCAGTTTAGCACATAGCCATCTCCAACATTCCAGGGAAAAGGGGCATGTTAACAAAAGATGATTTGTATCCTCTTCTTCACTATAGCATAACACACATCTAGAACGACCATGAAATCCCATTTTTTTAAACCAATTGGCTATCAATATTCTTCCTTGGATTGCTACCAGAGAAAAAATCCCTTCTTTAGGAAGACAAATTTTGTTCCAGCACAACTATTTATATATGTGAGGTTGTTGTTGAGAGGGGGTGGCAGAGAGAATCTTATATCCTTCATTCATCAAATAGACCCCTAATTTTGATCTGTTCCAAACTAATTCATCCTTCCCATTTTGGATTAGAAAGGATCTATCCTTAATAATCTGCTTCAAAGCTTTAAGTTCTTGAGAGTCAATATTAGGGAGATGAAATTTCTTCCATTGCCAAGAGCCATTTTCCAAATTCTGGGAGTCTAGATCAATATAGTCTTTCACCAGCGGTCCCCATTCCTCTATGTAAATACAACTAATGTTATTTTGACCTATGTTAGATTAGGCTAAAAGCTAATCTCCCAAGAACACCTGCATGCATAACCTATCACAAGGAAGAAGCAAAGACAGAAGACAGACAGAAGAAGCTAAGGCGGCCAAAAAGCCAAAGACATGATATCCATGTTGAAAGAATGAATTTCTATTATCAAAAAAAATGAATACAATACAATCTCCTTAATGAAATGCAAAGTGGTGAATCCTTATAAAAGGATACCAAAACCCTAAAGGGGAAAACCCTAAAGAATAATAAGCTTCCTAAGTATAACTTAAGCAAGAGTATAATAGACTAATAATTAAATGAAAAAATTATTAGCTATAATATGACTACTCTAACACCCCCCCTTAAGTGTAACTTAGGGAGAAGCTAAACAACTAAGGACTAAAGGATGCATGAAAAAAAAATGCATAAAAGGAACTATGGGTCCCGGCAACTAGGCCTGATCAGGTACCCAAGTACAAGAAATAAACAAGATGAAGGAAACTAAGCCTCCAATCTAGGGAAAGTCCTAAAGAAAGAAACAAGAATGAGAAAGAAGCATCTCCAAAGCAAGAAGTTGTAGACACTATCAGAAGTAACTACTGGAACCCCCACTGAAGTGCATGATTAGGTAGAGAAGACAAAGTCTGAAGAGCTGATCAATCGAACCAAGGAAGTAATAGAACCAACAGGTGAACCACTCCATAATGCTAAACAGGGAAAGGTGATAGGAACACTGAAATGCAATGCCAGAAACATCTACAAAAAGAAGAATTAGGAACACCAACAGTGAAACAGAAGTACAAACACAGGATAAAGGGCGGTGTCACTGACACACAGCATGGGCTAATGTCATGGAAGGTACACTCACTTGACAAAGGTGGATGAGCACAAAACAACATAACATCATAACCCCCCATGACACTTTATAATGGAGTGTGAGTATAAAAACCACACAAGGTGTTCAAAATCCCAGAAATACAGAAGTAGGCACTTTATTACAGTGCATTTATAGAATAAATAATGCTACAAAAGAGAATAAATTAAGCTCAGAAGTCAAAAAGAAGAGTGATCTAGAAGAATAGTAGAAGAGATCCTAGGACCTGTAAAACGCACTGTGATAAAGTGCCTACTTCTACATTTCTGGGATTTTGAACACCTTATGTGGTTTTTGTACTCGCACTCTGTTATAAAGTGCCATGGGGGGTTATGATGTTATGATTTTTTGTGCTCATCCACCTTTTTCAAGTGACTGTACCTTCCATGACATTAGACCATGCTATGTGTCGGTGAGACCGCCCTTTATCCTGTTTTTGTACTTATGTTGCATTGTTGGTGTTCCTGATTCTTCTTTCTGTAGATGTTTCTGGCATTGCATTTTAGTGTTCCTGTCACCTCTCCATGTTCAGAATTATGGGGGGGGTTCACCTATTGGTTCTATTGCTTCCTTGATTCGATTGATCAGCTCTTCAGACTTTGTCTTCTCTACCTGGTCATGCACTTCAGTGGGAAGAAGCAAAGACAAAAGACAGACAGAAGAAGCTAAGGCGGCCAAAAAGACAGAGACATGATATCCATGTTGAAAGAATGAATTTCTATTATCAACAAAAATGAATACAATACAATCTCCTTAATGAAATGCAAAGTGGTGAATCCTTATAAAAGGATATCAAAACCCTAAAGGGGAAAACCCTAAAGAATTATAAGCTGCCTAAGTATAACTTAAGCATAGAGTATAATAGACTAATAATTAAATGAATTAATTATGAGCCATAATATGACTACTCTAGAAACCTAGTCTGTGGTTGATGCAGGGATCACAACCCTAAGAGTCATCCCAAAATCTTTCTAAAGACCCATCTTTGATGTTCCAAGAAATGTTTTCTTCTATTATTCCTCTTGATTTGTAGATGAAGTTCCAAATTCTGGAGCCTCTAGGGAGGTTGGATGCTCTGATCAATTTTGTATCGTCTAGATTATGAAAGTATTTTCCCCTAAGAATTCTGACCCATTTAAGATTACTCTCTTTAAGAATTTTTCAGTATAATTTTGCTCCCAGAGCCTGATTCTGCCACTGCTGGTTCTTGATCCCTGACCCACCTTCTTCTATTGTTTTGTAAATCTTATCCCAAGAGATTAGAGAGAATTTCCTCTTAGTATTTGTGCCTTGCCAAAAGAATTTTGTCAAATTTTTAACAATATTCATGTAGCACCCCACCGGTAGTGAAAGACAAGAAAGAAGATAAATAGGAATAGATGCTAAGGTAGCTTTTATTAATACCACTCTCCTAGCCCAAGATAGCCATCTGGATTTCCAAGCATCCATCTTCCTATCCATTCTTTCTCCTAGGGGTTTCCATGCAGAGCCAGTCCTTAATGTTGTGTCTATTGGTATGCCAAGGTATTGACAAGGGAAGGATCCCATTGTAAACTTTAAGACCTTTTGAATGTCCCACTAAAATTTTTTCCTTGTGTTAATAAAATAAATCTTTGACTTCTCTTTGTTATCCTCTTGGCTAGATGCCAGTGAGTATTTATCCAAGATATCTTTCTTAAGAAGTGCCTCTATTTTGTTACTTTTACCAAATAAAAGTAGGTCATCAGCAAATTGTTGATGAGTGGCTGGTTTGACCAATGAAGTGATTTCCACCCCTTGAATTAAGCCTTGTTCTTGATGATTAATAAATATGCACCTTAGTACTTCTATCATAATGATAAAAAGAAAAGGAGAGAGAGGGTCACCCTCCCGTATTCCATTAGCTCCTTCAAAAAATATTGTAGGGGACCCATTGATCAAGATGGAGAATCTTAGATTTGATATACAATAATATATAAGGTTTATCCAAGCTCTGGAGAAACCAAATTTTTCCATACATTTTGTTAGAAACCTCCAGTCAAATTTATCATATGCCTTCTTAATGTCCAACTTTACTATCATACTGGGATGTTTTTTGCATTGTATAGAATGGATGGCCTCTTGGGAAATACTTATTCCATCTAGTATTGACCTTCCCGGTACAAATCTTGTTTTATCTTCCCCAATGATCTTTCTGAACACAAGTTTTAATCTACAAGCCAAAGCTTTAGATAGAATTTTGTAAACAGTGTTACATAAAGCTATTGACCTAAATCCATCCATACAAGACAAATTTTCTTTCTTTGGAATAAGAGATATGAATGTGTTATTAATTTCAGTTCAAAATCTACCTGAGGATCTTCCAGCCTCCAAAGCCTCAGTGAGTTCCTTCCCCAATATGGGCCAACAGTGTAGGAAGAAGCTCGGAGGAAAGCCATCCGGAACAGAAGCTTTATCAAGAGCCATTTGAGTCAATTTTTCCTTGATTTCCTTCTAAGTAAATTTTGCTAGAAGCACAGAATTATCAGAATAAAAAATGAGCTTAGGAATATCCTTTAGAAACTCTTCCTGAACTCTCAAGTGGGACACTTTAGAATGATTTAGTAGTTTTTTGTAGAAGCTGACTATTTCTTTTTTAATTTCTTTTTGGTCCAAAGTAAGAGAGCCATCCTCCTTAGTGATTTGATGAATTCTATTCACAATTCGGCAATGTTTTGTGTTGTTGTGAAAGAATTTTGTATTTTTATTCCCTGCTTCTAGCACACTCTCTTTGGATTTTTGCTTCCAAAAAATCTCTTCCTTTGTAAGAATATCTTCCAATTCTCTTAAAAGGTCTCTTTCCTTGTCAAATCTCTCATTGTCCATGCTTGACCTAATAATTATCTCATTCAAATCTTTAAGTTTCTGTTCTATCTCTACTTTGGAGGAGAATATGTTATTGAATTGTTCTTTGTTCCATATAAGCAGGTTTTTCTTTACAAATTTTAGTTTAGATGTAAAATACAACACTTTTGAACCTTTTGGCTTGCATTCTTGCCACCATTCTGAGATTAAACTTAGGAATCTAATATCTTTCAGCCACATGTTCTCAAATTTGAAAGGGAAATGCAATGGTTTATATTCCCCTAGGATTTCCATCTGAATGGGAAAGTGATTTGAACTAGAGGTTGGAGATATGGATGCTTTGAGATCAAAGGGGAAAAGGGAGAAGTCCCCTTTAAAGAAGAACCTGTCAAGCTTTTTTGCTATGTTTCTAGGACCCATTCTTTTGTTGATCCATGTGAACTTCCTATTTTCAAGTTCAATTTGCATCAAAGTTTCCACTCGGAGCCATTCTTTGAAATCTAGTTGGGATTGTGATTCCATTTGCGAACCTCCACTAATATATTTGACCCCAAATTGCGACCAAAATTTTTGACCAACTTGCAAAATTGTTTTATTTGGTCACATTATAAAATTTAACTTTTCTTTTTTTTTACTTTTATGCCCGTGTTGGTCAAAATTTCGACCAACACGTGCATAAAGGTAAAAAAAAAGAAAAGGTAACTTCATTTTACACTTCCTATTACCGCCACTTGTAGAGTGAAACAAGTGCGGCCGAAGACCACAGCGAAAATACAGAAACAAGATCAGGGCAAGGTTAGCTGGTATAGTGCTTTATATAACCTAAGTTCTCAGACTATTTTTTTTCTTCGAAGGTTTTTAAATCGATTTCATGATCCACATCAGAATTAGCACAAGAAATTGTTATGGAAAAACATACTATGAAGCTAGAGGATAAACTCACCTTAGTTATATAAGGGACCAAGGAGCGCAAAGCATAAAGCCTTTCATTCAGCTTTTTGCGTCTCTTCCTCTCTAAAACAAGATTCTTGGTTTCTTTCATGTGCCCTGCAATCCATCCTTCACTCCCATCAGAAAGGTACTCTTCTTGTTTCTTCAAAATTCTGCTCCCCTCCGAAAGAACTACTTTTCCATCCCATACTAGACCTTCTGGACTCGCATTTTCCGCTACATTATTATAAGCTGTCACAACGCCCCCAACATACCTTGGAATAGTAGTGTATGAATCCCCTTCATTCCACCAAGCTTGAGCTATTGTGTAGCTCCAAGCATCTATATCACCGACATTAATGGCACTAGGTTTCAGATGGGGTATCCCAACATTTGGCAAAGAATAGCCTATGCTATACAGACAAGAAGAAGATCCAATAAGATTGTCCAAATCTTACAGGGATACGCTGCTCAGATAATCAAAGGATTCCATTCCATCCATTTGGCTTCCTAAACTTCAAGTTCAATCCAAGGGTTTCACAACTCTACAAAGAGCTTTAAAACCCCCAGTAGGTGGGATGTGCTTAAAAATTCTTTCCCAACCGCGTGGGCTTGTCAGGATTTTCTCATATTTAAAATGATTTCCTCATATATAAAACATTTTCTTTGCTGCTGGAAAATAGCTTAGGTCCACATTTTGCTTGTGATTATTGTGTACAATATTCTTTATTCGTCACTTTGATGCTGCAGCCTCAGGAAGCATAGTGAAAGTTGGACTCTTACAATTTGAATACTTCATTCATATCCCATAGTTTTGTTTTCATGCGCGGACATGTCATTGTCTTTGGGTCTATTTAGGTAATCAAGACTACCTGTTCCGACAGATGCCCATTCCCATGTTTTTTTTTTAGGGTTTTGTACTTATTTTAGTAATGTTTGTGTACTATTCTTTTGGGACTGGATGGTAGCTTAGAGCGTATGGCACTGAGCAGCATTTGTAGCAGGAAGACAGGGAACGTGTTACCATGTGAATTTTCAAAGAATCAGGTTTATATCCTCGTGTTTTTCATGTTGGCTGAAAGTACTATGCCAAAGCTTTTGGCAGGGTTCGCGCATTCTACAACCTTTGATGATCTCTATTAACTTCATGGCAAATCTACTCAATTTTTGAAATAAGACAATCATGGTGCAAGAGAAAGAGCTTTAAGTTTTCCAAGTTAGATATTATAGATACACAATGTAGAAAGAATATTCAAGCATCATGCAACAAAAGCCCTCTTTATCATGTAACAATAGTGCAAGCTTCTAGGAAATAAAAAATGATGGAACTCGTGCATATAAATTTCCCTAAACTATGCATAGGATTATTTATCACATGATTCATATGTA
>MU228113.1:14939-27325 GCA_018584345.1 Thuja plicata
AATAACTATGGTTTGCATGGTAATATCTTGTTTATGGTTATGCTTGATCATCAGCAAGATTATTCATAAGTTGGTTCAGTAAAGATATATAACTAATCAGTGTCCACATCAACAAATACTGTGTTAATAGCCATCTTGAAAGGTAAAACCTGCCTGAGTAGTTGTGGAGCTCAAAAATGAAGAAGGACCTTATCTAGTCCTTAGCAATTAGGCTTTTCTTGTCTCTGAATCAGAAGTAAAAGGTACAAGATTCACATAGACATTTCAAGCATTGTGATTCATACAAGAAAAATCCCTAACAGGATGTATTGTTTATATTATGTTATGGTTACTTTCTAGTAGCCAGGGTGGAGTACTCAGGGTTAGTGAAGAGAGGATATTTTGGTCATCCAAATGCATGGTCATTCACTAAATACCCTCAGTTAGTTTGAAAACAAAAGATAGACAAAAAAAGCTCAGATTATAGGATTTTCAATGATGCCTTCATCTTTACAATCATTTATTCCATTGAAGGTTATCATGAAAAGAGAATCTCCGAGGAAGTAGCTGCTAAAGTGGGAGAAATAAGATCCTATTACATTCAATTTAAAATTTTCACATATATCAGAGTGGTAGGGTGCACTTTGGTACCAAAGAAGATCCCCTGATATCCTTCTGATAGGATAGTTATTTTGGAAAAGGCTAGGAAGCTTTCTGATGCCTATGAGCACATCAAGCACAAGAAGAAGCATTGTTGGAACTTCACTCTATCAATTGGTCCACATTTCTTACAAGACATTAAATTATACAAGTCTCTTGCATTTGAATAGGATGAATGTCCCTTACAGTCCCTTGAACTGATTAGGACTAGGTTTGGCCCCATTGGCACCTACAACCATATTATGGAAAGACATTATGTTCATGAGCCTCACCTCGAGGATCACTGGATGAACTATGTAAATTATTATGAAGCCCAAATCCAGGACTACTGTAGAATTTCCCTTGAATTCACATAAGCCACCCTAGAGCTCAGATTCCCACCCAATGTATGGAACATGCTGACTGAAAAATATATTGGATCCTCTATAGATTGAATACAAAATATATGTGAGATTCATCCTGAACACAGAAGTAGACAAGGAATAAAATGATAGTATTGAGTTCAAGGCTAGTCATGTGATAAAAACCACCAAGGACTAGATTAAAACACCATTCAACATGGACCCTGTACCAATGAAGCCAAAATTAGATCTACCTTCAAAAGGGGGTAAGAAAAAGGGATAGATGGTAGTAATGCACTGGTTCAAAGAGGAAGCCCCTCAAAAGTCAAAAATAGTATACATGCATGACCACTCAGTAGTATATGGCTCAAATCCAAAAGCTAAACCAACAAAGATGAGAATCATTGGTATTATAACCCCACAACCTGATCAATCACAAGTCACACAAAGGAGAAGGAGGAGGAGGAGAAGGAGAAGGAGAACCAGTTAGTATGATAGCTTACCATATCCTGATAGCCATATACATTTCACTTCTTGCATTGCTTGGTGTCATGACACCCGACCATTGTCTCCTCCCACCCTAATAAAAATGGGGCCACACCATACATATAGTAGTATTTGTAGTGGATCCTCCCTGAACACCTACGCCCCTCTAGTACTAAGCCCTACAACTTATCTATAGGGGGTAAAGGTGGATGGGGGGGATAAAGTTATGGTAGGCTCTTGAATATCTATGATATAAGAGCACAATGCCAACCCACTCGACACTCCATGAGTTACTATCTCTATACCTCCACCCCATATATAGATAGGTTGAAAAGGCATCAGTGTTTAGAAACACAAACATCAAACCCACTTTCTTTCTACTAGGTCTTTGCCTTTACTGTCAGAAGAAAATCCCAGCTCTCTACTATCTACTAGAGGGATCCCCATCTAGGGTGGGAGATATAGTTTTTAATATTGTATGACTGTGAAATGGAGAAAGCCCCTAAATCAATTGGGGTTTATCTCTGGGCTTAGGTGATTCATTTAGTCTGCCTCCTCTTGGCTATAGATATTCACTACATTCAGTTTGCCCCTCCGTATTAACTATATCAGAATCAAATCTTATTTTTTCACTAATTGAATCATCGATCGGAGGAAGATAAAATAAAATCATGTATCGCAGGTTAATCTATATTGAATGATAGGGAGGCCTTTATTGGGGCCTTGTCTCCAGCAACTATCTCCCTCCACCCACCCCATCTATCTCTCACTAGGTTATTTCTCAGTGGGTTCTCCACCCATATATTAATATAGGGACTATTCTACATACTGAGTAGACAGATTCAAGATTCACATCTCCCATACCATCCCCTATTAAGAGATGATTCCATTGTAATGCATCGATTCCCTGACGCACGCACATAGATCTAGGGGGTTTGGCCGCAATCTCACTTCCCCTACTAGTTCACCCACCCATGTGTGTATGGACCACCTTCCTATTCCTCTGAATAGTGCTAGATCAAATAGTGATATCATGGACCCATATATATATAGGTCTTTGAATGGATTGATCTGGCCCTTTCAATATAGGCGTGCTTCTTATCCAAGGAATGAATGTTGCCACTGATCTTGAATCATTCAAGAGATCAATGGTGTCTATAGAGATATATGGGCCTCCCCTCCCCTCAATGATATATGGTATTATCCACATACAATTTGAGTAAGTCAAGGCCCCTATAACTATATGGCCCAGTGGCCTACTGGGGTGGGGGGAATGGTAGGGATAGGTCCTGACATCTGCATGCTCAGGAGATATATATCCCCTAGTCTATAGTCAATATATAGTCAAGAATCATTTGCACCATTAAAGGAGAGGATCCATATGTCTACATCTATGGAGTAGAGATAGGGGTAGATAGGGGTATGTGGGTTATATCCTACTAGACGGGATATATAGGGGTGTCATATCTATGATCTTCTAAAAACCTGATGATGCTTGTTTGAAGGTGTTAGGAATAAGGTGTCTCAACCTTGTATATTTCCTTACATTTGATATTTTCTAATTGTCAGCACTTTGGACAATGTGTAAGGTAATCATGACTGAAACGGTTATGATAGATTCCTATGACGGTCATTAATATTTGTAAGGGCTAATTTTGGAATTTTTGATTATGGGTGAAGACATGAAGGACATGTGGCAAATAATTAGTTGAGTACTATACACTCTTCTGCAATCATAAAATTTTTGGGTTCCTATTTTCTCGTAGAATGGTAAAACCCTAATAGAGCTGCTTTTGGAAGTTGCCCTAAAAAGTGAAGCGCATGATATAACCATTTTTTAGGGATGCGAATCTGAGAGAAGTTAGTGTATTTTTGGAACATTTTTATGTTTCCAAATTTGTCTTCAACTGTTGATTATCTCCTAAAATAACTTGCATTGCAAGTGTATTGTAAATAGAATTAGTTTTGATTAATACATTGTGCAGGTTTTGGAGTGCTGGGGTTTTTTACTGAAAGGTTTTCCCTAGGGTAAATCATTGTGTCATTCTCATTTTTGTATGTATGCATGTTATTGTATTATCATTCTATAATTGCTAAGGGTTAAATCTAAATTTTCACTATCCTCTACTCGGGAGTTTAGCATAGGGAACTATTTTCCGCACACTTAGTTTCCTTTTAGTTGGTATCAGAGCCTGGCCAGTTTTGGTTCTATTTTTTAGGGTATGGGTTTTTTGTGCTAATATCCAGTTTAGTGGGAGTATTGTTGCAGAGTATTCATAACCTTATTGTAGGAAGAGATGGCAGGTTCTTCATATAGTAGAATGGAGGTGGAAAAGTTCAATGGCACAAACTTTAAGTTGTGGAAACTCAAGATGGAAGACATGCTCATAGACCATGATGTATGGGAGGCGATTGATAATGATATCAAACTAGTAAACATGACTTAAGAAGATTGGGATCTCAAAGATCAGAAAGTTGGGGGTCTCATTAGACTCTGTCTGGTAGATTCTATTCTATTGAATGTTCTTGATGAGAAGACCGCAAACAAATTGTGGATATGGCTTGGGTCTGTGTATTAGGCCAAGTCCTTGGTGAAAAAATTGTTCCTAAGAAAGAAGTTGTATTCTCTGAGAATGGAGGGAGGAGGATCTATTGAAGATAACCTAAACGTGTCTAACATGCTAATTGCGTAGTTGACATCAACTGGTGTCAAGTTGGAGGAGGAGGATCGATATATGACACTGCTATGTTCCTTGCCAAATTCATGGGACCATCTTGTGATGGACCTTGGGAGTACTATTGTCACTTTCCAAATGGATGATGTGGTGTCTTCACTGTTATCTAAAGAGATGCAAATAAAGACTTTTGATTCAACCAAGGAAGCCCTAGCTATCCATGATAGATCCAAAGACAGAGGAAAGAAAAATGGCAATAAGTCTGAAAAGGGTAGATCGAAATCCCATGGGAAATCTAAGACTCCTAGAAAGTCTGAGGTAACATGTTGGAACTATGGTAAGACTGGGCACTCCCGTAAGGACTAGAAAGAGCCAAAGAAGAAGAAGAAAAGCCCAAATTCATATTCTAAAAAATCTCAAGAAGATGGTGATGCTTTTGTCGCAGCCTTGGCTACTCATGCATCTAATGATGTGTGGCTAATTGACTAAGGTGCTTATTTTCACATGACCTCTCATCGAAGTTGGTTCTCAAAGTACGAGGAGTTTGATGGTGGAAAGGTATACCTAGGTGATGATTCTCACCTAGAGATAGTTGGACGAGGAAGAGTCACTATCAGGTTCCCTAATGGATGAGTAAAGGGGATCAACGCGATAATGCACATCCCAGGTTTGGAATGAAACCTTTTATTTGTAAGTATGTTGAATGATGTAGGTGTGCAAGTTGTTTTTTCACAAGATGGATGCAAGATGATTAGAGGAGCTATAGTTCTTGCAAAAGGTACTAGGAGAGGTACCTTGTTTTAGCTGGATGGTTGCACTTCATAGTGCAACAATTCTTCTATCTCAAGGAAGAGAGCAGCAACCACTTCATCTCCACCATCTGAACCAGCAGTGAAGAAGTCTGTGGTAATGGGTTCCGATGGTAGTGCAACAAGTGTACCTAAGGGTGCTAGCACATTGGAAGGAGAACTTCCTACAAAAAAGACAATGTTGTGGCATATGAGATTTTTCCACATTGGTGAGAAGGGTCTCAGAACCTTGAAAAATAAAAACCTTGTTGAGGGGTTAAATGATTGTAGTCTTGAGTTTGACTTCTGTGAACACTGTGTTTATGGTAAGAAAAAATATGTTTAGTTTTACTCTAGTTCTCACAAGTCTTCTAGTATTTTGGATCTTATCCATTCATATGTGTTTGGTCCTATTAAAGTTCCTTCACTCTCCAAATTTGTATATTTTGTATCTTTTATAGATGATTACAGTAGAAGGACATGGATTTATTTCCTTAGAAGCAACACATAATTTTTTAGTCAGTTCAAGGAATTTAAAGCTCTCATAGAGAATCAAACTGGTAAAATAATTAAGTGTGTGAGAACTAATAATGGTGGTGAGTTTTTTTCAGAAAAGTTTGAATAGTTCTATAAAGAACAAGGGATTGAGAGGCATAAGAAAAATCCTTATACCCAATAAAAAAATGGAGTTGCAGAAAGAATGAACATGACACTGATGGAGAAGGCTAGGAGTATGCTTAGTGGAGTTGGCCTTGAACAAAGATTTTGGGTTGAAGCTATGGCCACTACTTGCTATCTGGTTAATAGATCTCCTACATCAGCTCTTGTTGGTAAGACACCCTTGGAGGTATGGTCTGGTAAGAAACCTTCAGTTAGACATCTTCATGTTTTTGGTTGTGAAGCTTATGCACATGTGCCTAAGGAGAGAAGATCTAAGTTGAAAAACAAGGCTGTAAAATGTATCTTCATCAGCTACAGTGTTGGTGTGAAAGGATACAAGCTTTTGGATCCTATGATTAGTAAGGTGTTTTATAGAAGAAGTGTTATTTTTAGAGAGATAACACCTTCTCCTATTTTGCTACAACTAGATGAAAAATAAATAAAAGAAGATGTTGTTCAGTTGCCTCCTACCCCTAAGAAGACTGAACAAAGAGACCGTGATGAATCTAATGATGAGGATAGCTCTAGCAGCTCTAAAAATTTAGAGGAAGAGGTAGAACAACCTCAACCTCAGCCCTTGAGGAGATCCATGAGAGAAAGAAAGCAGCTAGAGAGGTTTGGATTTTCTATGTTAGATTTCAGTTGTGCTTATGCCTTGATTACAAACACTAATAAGCCTAGATCTATGAAAGAGGCTATAGGTATGGAAGATGTAGGTTCCTAGATTGAGGCCATGGATGATGAGATGGCTTCATTGGAGAAGAACAAAACTTAGGACCTAGTACATTTTCCTAAAGGACAGAAACCTGTTGGAAGAAAATGGGTGTTTAAGAAGAAATTCTGTGCCGATGGTAGTGTTAAGAGGGACAAGACTAGATTGGTTGCAAAGGGGTATTCACAGGTGGAGGGAATTTATTATGGTGAAATATTCTCTCTTGTTGCAAAGCTTACATCCATTAGATTTTTGTTATCTCTAGCAGCATTGTATGATTTAGAGGTAGAACAAATGGATGTGAAGACAACTTTCCTTCATGGTGATTTGGAGGAAGAGATCTATATGTCACAGCTTGAGAACTATATTTAGAAAGGTAAAGAGTCTTTGGTTTGTAGATTAAAGAAGTCTATGTATGGTTTGAAATAATCTCCTAGGATGTGGTACCTTAAATTTGATGCCTTTGTGTTTTTAATTAGTTTTCTGAGATCGAAATTAGATCATTGTGTTTATTTCAAAGTTGACAATGATTGCCTTCTTATTATTGCATTATATGTTGATGATATGTTGTTGATTGGGAAGGGTATGGGTATGATTTATGATTTGAAGTCTCAGTATCAACATAGTTTGAGATGAAAGATCTAGGGGCAGCCATGTATATTCTGGGTATGGAAATCAACAGAGATAGGTCTAATAGAAAACTTTGGTTGAGTCAGAGTAAGTATGTGAAGTCTGTGTTGGACAGGTTTAGCATGGCAGATTGTAGACCATTGTGTGTTCTTGTTTCTATGGAAAAAAATTTATCTATGGATGATTTTTCAAAATCTCCTAGTGAGGTGGAGGACATGAGAAAAGTACCTCATGCGATTGTAGTTGGTAGCCTTATGTATGCTATGGTCTGTACTAGACCAAACATTGCCCAAGTAGTGGGAGTCCTAAGACAGTTTATGGATAAACCTGGATGGGTACATTGGGATGCAGTTAAGAGAGTGTTCAGATATTTGAAGGGTACATCAGAGTATTCCATATGCTATCATGGAAACTCTTCTGGAGCTCCGCATTTAGTTTGTATTTGTGGGTTTGTGGATTTAGATTGGGTAGGTGACATTGACAGTAGGAGATCCACCAGTGCCTATATTTTCACTATGTTTGGTGGTGCCATCAGTTGGATGAGTAAGAAACAACCTATGGTTGCTTTGTCCATGGTAGAAGTAGAGTACATGGCAGCTACTCATGCTTGTAAGGAAGACATTTGGCTTAAGAGACTATGTTCATATGTTGGTGTTGATGCAGGACAAATTACAATTTGTTGCGACAGTCAGAGTGCTATTTACCTTGCAAAGAATCCAAATTTCCATGCCAGAACCAAGTACATTGATGTGCGATTTCACTTTGTGAGAGATATGGTAGAGGATGGAAAGGTAAGTTTGGAGAAGGTAGATACAGTAAAGAATGTTGTGGGTGTATTGACAAAACCTGTGGGCACAGAGAAGTTCAAATGGTGTTGAGAGTCTATGGGCCTCTCGGCCTATAGAAATTAAATCATGTTATTTCCTTTGGCTCTTACAAGGTGTTTGACAAGTGGGAGAATGTTAGGAATAAGGTGTGTCAACCTTGTACATTTCCTTACATTTGATATTTTCCAACTGTTGACACTTTGGATAATGTGTAAGGTAATGATGACTGAAATGATTATGATGGATTCCTATGATGGTAATTAATATTTGTAAGGGCTAATTGTGGAAGTTTCGATGATGGGTGAAGACATGAAAGACATGTGGCAACTAATTAGTTGAGTACTGTACACTCTTCTGCAATCATGGGGTTCAGGGTTCCTATTTTCTCAGAGAATGGTAAAAACTTAATACGACTGCTTTTGGAAGTTGCCCTAAAAAGTGAAGTGCATGATATAACCATTTTTTAGGGTTGTGAATCTGAGACAAGTTAGTGTATTGTTGGAACATTTTTATGCTGCCAAATTTGTCTTCAAGCGTTGATTATCTCCTAAAAGAACTTGCATTGCAAGTGTATTGTAAACAGTATTAGTTTTGATTAATACATTGTGTAGGTTTTGGAGTGCTGGGGTTTTTTACCAAAAGGTTTTCCCCAGGGTAAATCATTGTTTCATTATCATTTTTCTATGTATGCATGTTATTGTATTATCATTCTGTAATTGCTAAGGGTTAAATCTAATTTTCCCTATCCTCTTCTTGAGAGTTTAGCATAGGGAACTATTTTCCACACACTTAGTTTTGTTTCAAAAGGTCCCTCTATCTATATGGGGCCCTATCTATATCTATATATGGTATGGATGCCAATAGAATGGTAGGCCATCACCCATCTATTCTGATGTGATACAATTACTCATATCACATATAGAATAGATGGATGCTCCCGTAGAACCTGCCCATCTATTTATCACCACAAGGGACTACCCTCTCACCTCTCCCTCTTTATAGCAGATTAGGCCACCTCCCCCTAAGCTCATATCAAATATCTCTAGTTCTAAAACTATAGTTATATCGAGAATGACTATTGAAGAGCTTTTGACAAATAGGAGATATAGGGCCTCCCCACCTATAAAATGGTAGGGCCCGACATGATAAGCTTCCCTCTCCATCATAGTCTCAAAAGTGGTATAGTACTAGTTAGAAATAGGGAGGGAGGCTCACCCTATCTATGATGGGGAGAAGCATCCAATGGTACTGGTACAATGATTGACCACACATAGGGAGAGTAGGGCAATGGTGCAGATTCAATTGGTGACTTTGAGGGTGACAAATGGGGGAGCGTGATTGTAACTACACAAATACATACATGAGGTGGTGACTGCACAAATGGGGTCTCTATCCTATCTTGGTAGGCTCATCTGATTGGTTTGGAATTCCCCTACTATCTATAGGTAGAATGATAACTCTATTTAGTTTTTCCCTGTATCCATAGTTGGGCCCTACTATCCATAAGGAGGAGCTGCGTGCAATTATAGAGGAGAGAGGTTCGGCCCTGTCCTCTAAATGGTATTATCATTGGTATTCAATTTTCCATCTGAGTTATAGAGAAATTTGACAAAAATTTACTTTACTCCCCATAATACATGTTCATGAATAAGTCTAAGCAATGGAATAGGAGAGTTTCCCTATGAGCCACCCCTCTCCTCGAATAATCAATTGGGGGAAACCAACCAGACAATAGTACATATATGGAAATGTTAGTTCCTGACTAATCCAACCCATCACCAAGAATAGATCCCCTATATCCTCACACCTATAGGGGTACAAACTCTCCATTCTAGGGCTCAAACACTCCCCTTAAATAGTAGGGCACTAGTCGCCGATAATATGAAAGGCGGTCAACCAATAATCTGAAAGGGGGCTCAACCAATAATATGCCCTGGCCCCTACTATTCTAAAGGAACTCAAGCCCTTCCCTTATAAATAGTAGGGGGTTTTGGGCCCACTTGATTATTATTATTATTATTACTATTATTATTCTAGGGGTGTAGTTGGCAGTAGGGCCGACCAACGAAGCTTATAGATCACCTGTGCCCCTACTATTTTTATAGACAAAATAACAAGGATGGAAGTTTGATACTATGCATTAACTATCAGGAAATCAATAAAATTAACATTCGGAATGAATAAGTATATGGGGTGACCTAAAATTATAAAGACGGCCCTACTATTCTATTATTGAAACTACACCTACTATTCTATGGAGTGAAGGTTACAACTATTGCTAATTTATCACCATGCTTCTATAATGGCAGTGTTCATGGAAAACTATAGGGTGTCCAAGAGGGCCCCTACTATTCTTAGCTAGGTCCTAGGGAACTAATATATAGGAAGGTGGGAGGCCCCTACTATTCTAAGGGAAAGTTGGGGTAGTAGGGTGGAAGATTGACGCCCCCACCCATGCCCACACATTTTGGGGTGGGAGTTCCAAATTGAGAACTATAATTAAATTAAATAGGGGGTGGGAACTACAATTATAATTCTACAGGGTGGCCCTAGAACTATATCCACCCACCCCCATACCCCCCCCCCTTTCTATAGCTGTAGGGAATCGTTGGCTCTCATGCTACTATAGAATTGGGTGGGCAATAATAGAATAATAAGGCACCAAGATTCTATACATCCTATTTCCATGGTAGCCCCCTCCTCCACCCCTTTTTATTTATTGTAGGGCCCCTTCCAATTTTACCAATGCCATCTCTGAATAGAAAGATATTTTTGAAATGGAGTTTCCTCGAACCCTCTACTATAGGTTGAATCTCTCCATTGCTTGATGGGGGGTATGGGCTTGTGAATGATATCTTGCTTGATGGGTATGATTTCTTGGAAAGTTCAAAAGAATTAGTCTATCTTGGTATGAAGGCTAATCTTATCTTTTTGAGATATCTTTCCTTTCGAATGAGATCTTAGCAAGATAGATTGCTTGCGGGTAGGTCAGTTCATTAAATCAGTTAGTAGAGGTAGGAAGGTTATATAATTTCCATTTGATCTAGCAATATTGATCTTGGACCTATTATTTTTGGACCATTTCATCTGGCCCATTTCATCTAGAAAAATACGATTAGGAGGTCACACTTTCTTAAGGAAGTATAATAAGTTTATCTTGTCTGGTAAGAGTGCTTGTAGGTAGGCTTGTTTTTTTGGCATGTTGCATATAGAATCAACCCTTACCTCCTTGGAACTTCCATGCCTAAGCTTATTGAACTAATAGAAAATTCTGCTATTTGGATCGATCTGATTGATCACCAACTTTAATTATTGTATAGGTAATATGAATAGAGGGTATGATGGGTATAGAATAGTAGGGATAGTAGGCGTCAACATGGTTGTGTGCATTCATGCATGAAGAAAGTATGATTCACTTTGCACCACTGCACATGAAGGGGATTCTAGTGGTGGGTGGGAGAACCTACTATAATATGTGGGCCCCCTATCAATTCTATGGGGAAACCTCTTGCAGGCTAATGCCATTAAGGCTATCATTATAGAATTCAGTGAATGTAGAGGGTGAAATGGAAACTATATTTAAAACTAATGGATGTATATAGAGGGATAGTATATTGTGAGAGGTTACTAAATTTTCTTATTATAGCAGGTGGATGCCCTCATAGAGTCCGCTGCTAAACTAAAATGAGATGCTACATTCTTAAAATTTGACACTGCATTCTTTCATCAGAGAAGGATCAGAGTGTGGATTTTTTGAAACTAGATGGATCAATTTGACAATCATATTATGTCTGTATAGAATCACCTATAGAATGTTAGGGTATTCATCCCCCACATTGAATAGAATGAATAAAATACACATTTAATCATTTCACACTCCCCACATTTGATTATGGAGGGTAGGGTTATTCTACGACTCTCAACCCACCCCATCCCCATAGAGTTGTAGGGGCACCCTTTTCTTCATTATAATAATAAAGTGTGCATTCATGTGGGCCCCTACTATTCTCTTAACTAGGGTTGGTGGATGGAAACAAAGAAGTAAAGGACATTTATTAAGGCCCTCTTGATCCTATATGGTACAGACTAGAGTGCTAGGTAGAGATTGTGCATGCAGAGTGTTGAAAAAAATAGAATAGAGGGAAACAAATCATTGGAGATGCTAATAGTAATAGATATTGGAGTGTTGGCTGATAGAGTGGTGGCTATTAGAGTGTAGAAAAACTAGGAGGAGTAGAGATGGTGCATTTAGAGTGTTGGCCCTAACAATCATTTGGTAGAGATGGTAGATTTTGATGGTTTCCCCCTCCTTACCTACCTTAACCATCCATACTCACTCTTAGTTCCTTTTCTTCTTGACATAAAAATACCCTCAAAGAGATTTCTCTATTTATCCCACACACTGGCCAAGAAAGATACAAAATGATAGAAAGAGGGTTTTTAAACCCTCTACACTTTGAGTTCCATAAACTCGGGCAGGAATACCCTTCCAACTCAGAATAATTAAATCACTAAATTATTCTAGTATAATATGAGTGGAATTATAGGGATTGACCACTGTAACATTTATTGAATAGATCAAACATAAAGGTAAAGATCAATTTTAATAGTGATAGTCACCTAATTCA
>MU228113.1:27375-76066 GCA_018584345.1 Thuja plicata
AGGGATTGACCACTGTAACATTTATTGAATAGATCAAACATAAAGGTAAAGATCAATTTTAATAGTGATAGTCACCTAATTCAGTGGAAAATAGACCAATGCTTAATCCTAGGGTATGGAGTCATTTCTGAATAACTTTAACCAATTTTCTCATGAACATGAATTTAAGGCAACTACATAATCTGACATAAACATAGATATACCTTATATATCTATCCTCACACATATAAAAAACTAATTCATATAATTAATTATCAACCCTGAATCTCACTGAAAACAATCCCAAGGCAATTTTAATCTTTCCTTGAAAGAACCCTAAAGCTATTTCAAAATCTGCCTAACAGATGTATAAATTGAACATTCCTTGAGCATTGAATTTAAACAAAATTTAGAGCACCATAATGAAGAAAAAATACTCATCATATGTTTTAGATACTATTGATGGATTTCATTTGTATTCATAATCAAAATTACCATTACATTCAATAGTAATTTCAAAACCAGCTACTCAAAATATATTGGTCTTAAACTAGAGTTTGTACATTTTAACTTGTACTTCCAAATGAAAAATGGATATCTTTTTCCCAGTAGTCTTGGAATCATTTTATATCTAAGGATGCAACAAGATATGGACTACATGGGAAAGATTTAAAAAATCTTTTACAACAACAATTTGCAGTTAACATAAAAACAAAAGTTGTAACAAAAAATAGGTGGCAAAAGTTGGCGAAGTCTAAACAAGGTTTGTTGTTGCAGTTTGACAATATCTTATTTATCCTTTTATCTTTTCTTCCCACCTATTCACCTCTTTGGAGATGGTCCAATCAAAGTTCTTTTCTTGCTCTAGCTTAGCAACAACTTCTGTCCACTTGGCATCAATGGTGTTTCTAGCCTCAGAAACAAATTTGGCCATATCTCTTTCAACCTTGAAGAGGTTGTCAATCGATTCATTGCAATATTTGGCCTCATTATCTTTCTCCAAGTGTTACTTAATCTCTTCATCTTTAAATATCCCATCAAACTCAGCTCTCCAATTTGATTGTGGCTTCAAAGTACCAGCTTCATCATAGATTTTTGTGATTAATGAGGGGCACTAATCACCAAATAACTCCAATTTGTTAATAATTAATTCAGCCTTGCCATTGAAGAATCCATATGTACTATTCACCACATTGATTATGTCAATGGTCTGTGTAAATTTATCAGGAAAATCATCACTGTATAGCATGGTTGTCTTTAGTTTATCCATCAGCCTGTCTCTTCCTGACCAGGTCTTGAATGTGGGCTCCAGGAATGTCATAGCTTCATTAGCTACCCTTGATGCTTCTTCCAGTGAGCCATGCAATGTATGTATTATATCATTCTTCTACTTCAAAACATCAATTCGATGTTGAAGTATGGGAAATATGATAGACATAATATTTATGCTTTGTCCTTGTGACAATTCCTTGGACTAGCCTTCTGCCATTGCTGAATCTTCTTTTGTCTCAGTGGAAGCATCTGTTTCAATTCTTGATATTTCCTGAGGGGTTGGAGTTTTCTCTCTCTTACTCTCCACTAATTCCTCCTTCAATTTTTTAATTTTTTCCTCTAGGGTGTGATTGTGAATCACAGTTTCCTCATGCTTCTTTGCCAATGCCATCATCTAGCCAAAAGATATTTCATACCTTTTTGACAAATCATCAATCTTTTCTAGGTTCATGAAAGACACTTGGGTCATTAACTAAGCTATCTTAGTGTCAGTGGTGTCTTGTAGATTCCAAATCATCCTGTCTACTCTCTTTTCCTCTCTTATGGTCATGACTAGAGGCTTTTGTGTAGTAGGGGCTAATGACCAAATAGCTAGAGTCTTGGATTTAGGATCAAACTCTGATCCTTTCAATACCTCATCAATTTCAAACTCTTTTTTCATTAAGGGGTCTTCTTTCCTCCTTATCTAGTCAATGATAAAAGTGGGCTATAAGTCCCAATCTAGCATTAACAACACTCCACTATTCTAAGCCAACAGTCTTGCTTGATCCATAATAATCAGCTCACGCTCAGAATCATAATCCAGGAGGGTTTTCACAATTTCTTCATTTTTATCTTCCTGACCTTCTCCTATGATCAGGTTTTTCCTTAAATCTTTCTGCTTCATTTTGATTAAGAAGGTCTTGAATTCTTTATATTTTATGAATTCATCACCTTTCATGAATTCACCTTCCATCATTACTCTCTCATCAACTTCTCCGAACAATACCATTTGATTATCCCCCTGTCCTTTAGCTTGGGAGTCCTTTTATATTTGCCTTTTTAGTATCCTAAAATATTTTCCATGTTCTCTTATAATAGGCTTGGCCATTTTCTTCCTGTCTTGCCCCCTCTTGTGCTTTGTTTTTTTCCTTTTTTTGGGTGGCTCTCTAGCAGAGGTAGCTTCTTCACCCACCTCTTCTTCTTCTTGGTGAAGTTCTTCCTATTGTTCTTGATGTTCCTGTTGTTGTTCTTGATATTCTTGGTTATGTAGTGCAATAGGAATTGGGGATCCTTGGGATTGTGCATCTTTGGCACTTAATTGTGGTACTTGTGCCATTAGAGTATCATAAGACTTGAGCATCTCCTCCATTCTCTATAAATATGACAGGTTAGGGAAAAAACCAGAAAAAGTCTTGTCTGATTCTTTCCAGTCAACTTCTTCTCTGAGAAGATTATTCCGCTACCTTCTTCTTTCTTGGACTTCATTCCTATCCAGTTTATTTCTCACAATGTCTTCATCATCCAGTGGCTCATGATCTCTAATTTTTTTGCCAAGGGGTCATAGATTTCAGAGCTATTTTTACAAACTATTCTTGATCATAGAACCTAGCAATTGCTAGAGACATTATATATTTCTTTAGGAAAATGTTTATAAGATCAAAAACTCTCTTCCCAATAGAGAAATCAAAGCCAACCCATAACCTAGGGACAAAAGTACCCTTTTTATGCCCTTCTAAAAATTATTTGTCAACCCAAGTAATATACCAAACAAACTCTAAGAAAGAAACCCTAAGAGGTACAAATTTGGGGAGAATGTAAGGTGGTTGTGTACAACTCTATACCCTTATGATAATAATATGATCAAAGAAGAAAAAATACCATAGTTGTGAGTAATTGGCCAATTTGGAACAAATTGTGAAGGTCTTAAGACTCTTCTGACCTCATTTGTAATTCTCTTCCTATAAGTTCCTAGTAAATAAAAAATTGGATCCACAATCCAATTACAAAATCATACAAAAGATGAATTCTCTGATGAACTATCCCATACCTGTATCCACCTTTTGATTGGTGCATTGATACCATATTTTGAAATAAAAAATTCAAGCTCCTTATCGATGGACTCCCTATTAAAATATAAAATCATACACATTAAATAAGAGTAATTCTTGAAGGTTAATACAGGGGCATCTGACTCTCTTTCTACCAATACATCATGTATAGCTTCAACTACATATCCCACATAGTCATAATCGATATTAACCTTTGGGTGTTGAATATTCATAGCCATCATGAGCACATCCTGGGGTACTGTTGAATCTCCATCAAAACCTAATACTCTAGTTAGGCCATATACTATGCATTTTATATAGTGGTAAAAGAGGGATAAGTCAAAAGGTGGTTTGACATTATCTAGGACTTTCACCAAATTCCTATCAACCCTAGGCATATATTTGGGCATATCAAACTCTTTGATTAACTTCTCCCTTTTATTTTAATCCACATGAATTTCTTCAAACTCAACCTACGTGCATAATGCACTTGTGATCCCAAAGACTGAGCTGCTACTGATCTCCTGTCTATGGATACTAAGGTCTCTTTATTTTTCTTTCTGATTACCCTAGCTATTGGGTAATAATTCTTAGCAAGCTCCCTAATTAACCTTATATCCACATATATATCAGACATAATTAACTTTTCCATATTTAATTCCTGGGTGTTGCAAATAGGCACTGGTTTAATCCTATTACTCCAAAAATAATGGAACAAAGTATTACCAAAGAAATGTGGAGTGACCGGGTTTCTGCATTGACACCATCTATCTTTCCATTCATCCCAGTTAGCACTGTTTGTGTTTGATGTCCTAGGTAGAAAATCAGCAAATTCCTCTATGTATTTCTTTGTTAAAACCTTCTTCTTTTTAGACCCCAGTGAGGCAATACTAGTAGTATCTTGACTCATCTTTCTTCTTCAAATTTCTATCTTACAAAAACAAGCTTTGTCTCTCTTCACAGAATATCTTAGAATGTAGAATTGAGAACTGTACAAAATCAAGCTCAATCATTCATACTTATAGCCATCAAATCGGTGTCTTATCCACTTGAATGCCAAATTATTGCACTTGCAGTGTCATGCAATCATCTCTCTATAACTAATGTTGCCATTAATTCACACTGTATGATCCCTGCTAGAAAAGAGTACACACTTTTTCTCTTTTTTGCACTCATAAGCCTGAAATAAGCCACTTGTCAACTTGTCGCTAACCCATTGTACCTTTCTTATATTAAAATTTTTCCTTGTGAGTGAGTGACAAGACCTTCCCTTTTAAGTAGTCGTGCATTCGCAAGCTATTTTTTTTTGGTTCATATGCTCCACGACAGGGTGATGACCTAACTAGGAACTTCATCATTTGGTAGTCACGCACTCGCTATCTCTTTATGCTTTGTACTTATACCTGAGTGAGTGAGAGACATCACTTTTCCTTTCATCAATCGTGGACTTGCTACTCAAAACTTTACTTTCTTTCAAACCTTGCGAGTGAGCAATATGACCACCTTCATTATGCACTTTTACTTGGTCACTCACTCACGCTACAAAATATTTCAGTTCATAAGCATTAGCGAGTGAGTGATGATTTTTTTTCTATTATAGTCACATACTCATTGTTGATATTTCTTTATGAATGAATCCTTCATGATTGAGCGAGTGCCTTTACCAAATATTCATAATGTATCAATTTCTCATACACTTCTCACTTTGACTGACCTTCCTTCATGAGCAACTGAGTGACAACTTTCAATCTTCTTTATCACACACTCGCGAGCTTGAAATTTTAACTAGTGCATTATCTGTGAGTGAGTGGTAGCCAATATGTTTTTATCAATCGCACACTCGCTAGTATCTTTTCACTTGACTTTATTCATGAGCGGGTGGGCGACAACCTTTTCTTTCTTTCATCGTGCACTTGTGAGCTCATCATTTGAAATAGAAAATCATTAGCAAGGGAGCGAGAAAAAAATTGATCACTTAGTCACACACTCGCGTGCTTTTAAAAACACTAAATAATTCATGTGTGACTGAGCGACAAGACCATTTGATGACCAAAACATAATGTATCAGATACTTGCACTGCAAAAAACATAATAGTTAAGACTTGTGTGAGTGAGCGGTACTAAAAATTTGACTTCCTCGCGCACTCATGGGTTCAAATGATATACATAATAAATTAGCCCGAGTGAGCGGCTAAATTTTTTTTACATCACCCACTTAGTCACGGACCAAAGAGTTAAAGACCTAAGACCACCGCGACTGTGTGATACATAAAGACTTAACTCATCATTGACTCGTTGAACCTTTTATCATAGAAATTGATCCCTTGCAAGTGAGTGACATACAAAATATTTCCAACTCACTCAGTCACACACTAATAACCCTACTTCAAAATTATATCACGATTGCGTGATTAGCTCAAATTACCAACCAATTCGGTCACTCGCACACCTAACTTGACTTAACAAGATATGACCGTGACTATGCAATTCATTCCAAAATAACTCGTCACTCACTTGGTCACTTATGAAGATACTTTAAAAGATCAGCACGGGTGTGCGACTAAAGCTTAGAATAATGAAATTTGAATATTTAATCAAAAAATTGAATTTTTGACATGAAAAGACATGGATTTTGAACCAGAACACGTTGGAAAAAGGCCAAAGCATTGAAATTTGAAATTTTTTAATATGTAGTGCTAACAATGGCTTTGACTGGGGAAAGATAATTGCAAAATTGACATTAGAAGCCAAAACTCTGGGACACAGACAAAAAACTAAAACAAAACTGTACATGCGCACACGAAAACCACACTAAAATAGGGAAATCTAATCTATTGTGTATGGAAACAAGAACTTTATGAAAAATAATGTTTCAAGAATTGTCCATGCACTAGTAATTCCTATATCTCACCATTTGGGTTTTCTAAAAAATAAGAATCTTGACCATGAAATTTGTGGACTACAAAGGGGCCCATCCATAATGATTTGAATTTACCATGTTTTCCCTTTTCTTCTTTTCTAGCATTCCATTGCAACACCATATCATTTATCTAAAATTTTCTTTAAGTTACTCTTTTGTCAAATAGGTACTTGAATTGTTGTTGGAGTTTCATGTTTCTTTTGTGTGCCTCTGCTCTTATCTCTTGTATTTCCACCAGTAGGTCCATCCTCTCCATCATGGGTTCTTTTTCTTCAAACTCTTCTTCTTCAAGAAATTTATACACTGGTAACAAATTATTTAAAGGTAGTTTTTCCTGAGTTCCATAAACCATCTCAAAAGGGGACACCCCTGTTGTTCTTTTCACTATTACCCTGTCAGTCCAAAGGGCTAATTTTAGTTTTGAATGCCAAGACTTTTTATTTTTCTCCAAAATCCTCTTAATGATTTTCATGATGCTTTTGTTGCTGGACTCAGCTTGTCCATTTTCTTTAGGATTATATGGTGAGGAATAAGATACAATAATGCCATAATCTTCACAGAAATCCTTAAACTCCTTAGACCTAAAACACATGGCATTGTCCATGATTAACTTAGTGGGCACACCAAATTTTCTCAAAATATTATCCATCAAGAAATCCATTACTACCTTACTAGTAGCCTTTTTTGATGGAATTGCCTCTATCCATTTTGTGAAATAGTCCGTAGCCACAAGAATCCAACTATGGCCTCCACTAGATTTTTCTGTAAATTCACCAATAAAATCAAGACCCCATTGGGTAAAAGGTGCTGCAATAGTCAGAGGACTTAAAGGAAGATCTCCTGAAAATTTCATCTTAGAAGAAAACCTTTGGCAAGGTTCACACATCTGTACTAACATTTGAATATCTTTGAAAATACATGGCCAATAATATCCAGCTCTGATTATTTTGTGAGTTGTGGTCTTGGCATAATAATGCTCCCTGCACACACCATTATGCATTTCATTCAAAACTGTTTCAGATTGTGATTTATCTAGACAGAGAAAAAAAATTCAATCCCTATTCATCCAAAATAAATCACCTCATATTAAGACATACCTTTGAGCCTACAACTTCAGAGTCCTTTTTTGATTATCTGAAACATGTTTTGGAGATTTACCATTTTTCATAAAAAAGCACTACATCAGTATACCATGGTTGCAATTCTATACTAGTTAAATTCATGTTTATTGTTTGTACATCACTGACTTGGGTCAATTCCATGTTTGTGCTATTCATTATCTTGGCCAAACCCAAACCCCTTATCAATTTGGTGACTTGAATTTCTAGATCAAATTCTTGGATCTTGTTGATCCATCTACACCTTTTTCTAGTAACTTCAGACTGTGACAATATATCTTTCACTGTAGCATGTGGCACTTAAGAAATTTTCTTTGCATAAACTAGATAAGGTCTAAAAACCCTGACTTCTTTGACCAATGCATATGCTTGTTTCTCCATTGTCTCATAATTAAGTTCTGTTGCTTGCAGAGACTTACTAAAAAATACTATGGGATGATCAAAACATTCATCGTCTTTCTGCAAAAGTACTGCAGCAATTGTATGGAAAAAAGAAAAAGAAAATATAGAAAAAGGATTTTCATAGTCTAGAGATCTTAATATAGGTTCTTTCTGAATAGGTACTTTTATCTCATCAAAAGCTAACTGAGCATCCTTATCCCATTCAAACTTAGCATTTTTCTTTAGCAATTTAACAATGGGGTTTACTATCTCAGCAAAGTTTGCAATGAATCTCCTCACAAAATTTACTTTCCCAAGAAAGACTAAACACCTTTGATATTTTTGGGGGGCAAAAGCTTTTTGATGGCTTCCACCCTCTCAGGATCAATCTTGACACCTTCTTTAGACACTATATGCCCCAATAATTTACCTTATGTCACAAAAAAGTGACACTTCTTTGGATTTAATGAAATCCCATACTCCAAGGCTTTAGTAAAAATCTTCTCCAAGTGCTTACAATGATCCTCAACTTTTTAGGAATATGCAGTTAAATCATCTTGATACACCACCATAATTATATTTACAAACTCATTAAAAGCCACATCCATGGCTCTTTGGAAAGTAGCTCCTGCATTTCTCAGGCCAAATGGCATTCTCACATAGACATATGTACCCCATGGGGTAGTAAAAGCTATCTTGAATTGTTCAGATTCTTGAACCAACACCTAGTTATAACTAGAAAAACCATCCATCATAGATAGCAATTCACAACTAGTAACCCTTTGTAGCATTGCCTCCATGTTTGGTAAAGAATAATTATCTTTTAATGAAGCCACATTAAGGTTCCTTAAATCAACACATAGTCTGATGTCTCCATTTTTCTTTCTGACTGGTACTAAATTAAACACCCAAGAAGAATGTCTGATTGGTTTTATTATACCAGCCTCTCTGAGTTTTGTCAATTCTTGCTGCATTTTAGGGGCCAACAAAGGATTGATTGGCCTCTATTTTTGTTTATAAGGCTTAATATCATCTTTTAGTGGGATTTCATGTTCAAAGAGATCTTCCCTATAAGCCTTAAGGTCTTCATAAGACCAAGAAAAAACATGCTTGAATCTTTTCAGAAAGCTAATCAAATTTTTCCTCACATGAGGAGCCATTCTTTCCAATATATACAATCTTAGGATCACACTCTGATCCCAAGTTTACCTCCTCAAATTCATCCAACCTTGATGTAGATTTTTGACACATATGACTATCATTGTTAGTAAATAATCCCTCCAATTGAGTTATTCCTTTGGGGATTTCATTTGTTTGTAACTGCAGAATTTCATTGCCAAATATGGTTTCTTTCCCATCAATAATCTCTATCAAATTATTACAGTCAATGACTTGGCCTTCATAATTATCCATACATTGAATGAAATTAAGGATATATTCATCACTTTCAAAGACTTGCCAATTATATACAATATCAGGAATGGCAAGCCTAGTTTTGGTTTCCACAATAGAAACTCATGCTAGCATTAGATCATCATTTTTCAAGGCCACATTGGCAAAAAAATCTGCCATAATATTCTTAGATCTCTCTATCCAATTGATGGAAAATGCATCAAAAAATTCAATTCTATCCCATATAGCATGCTTATATATTTTCAGCCTATCACTTTTAACAACATATCTTGATCTAATTTGGGAAATAGCTAGCTCTGAAGCACCAAAATATCTTAATAACTTAATGCCATGCTTGATTGCTATTTCTAATCCCAATAACAATGCCTCATACTTAGATGTATTGTTTGTACATTGAAATGATAGCACAAATGAGTATTTGGAAGTAATACCTGATTGAGAGACAAATAGTACACCAGCTCCTGACCCCTCTCTAGAGCATGCTCCATCAAAATACATTTGCCACAGTCCATACTATTTCAATTCTAATTCTTCTATTATGGGATCTATGTTTCTGAATTGTGGTTGAATCTTTTCAACCTTAAAATTATGCATATCTATATCCACAAAGAAATTCAACATGTTTGGTTCAATTTTTTCAACATAAACAAGAGATCCGGGCTGCCTCAATAGTTTTTCTTCTTTCCCATTAAAAAAAATAGTAGCAAAAGACAAATCCAATTGTACATGTCCTCCAATGGCTGCAACACATTGTCTTGATAAAAGCATGCCATAATGGGGTGGTGAATCCACAACCACAACATTTATTTTAAAAGTGACCTCAGGATATGCAGCAAGTTTTACCTCTAATCCTTGCAAAGTTCCTACTACAGGTACTTCCCTATTGTCCATGGCATAAAATTTACGACAAGCAGTATCCACTTCTAGACCCAATTGCTTCATGACAGTGTAAGTCATCACATTAGCAACAGCCCCTAAATCCATCATATAATTTTTTAGTAGCATATTATTTTTGAGTGGTGTTACATAAAAAGGATCAATCTGATCTGGCTCTTGGATAATTACATTTCCTAGATAGATTGGGATTCCATCCTTGTCTTCTTTCTCACCTTTCAATTCATCATTCACATTAGTATTATCATGCATACCAGGCAAATCAGATAATAATGAGAAAGTTGCTTCTTGATGCTCTTTGATTTGAAACATCTCAAGTAAAGGGATAGAGACCTTCATCTAGGATAAATCTTGCTTCATTTCAAAGGTTGGGAAACTCATGACATTGTCAAAAGATATCTTACCTTTACTCTCCTTTAACTGTCTTGTTTTTTGTTCATGAATAGGGGCAGCTTTATTTTCTTTAACCAGAGTGTCCTTCAGTTCACCTTATGTAGATTCTTCACTTATGACTTCTATGATGATAGGTGAATCAGGTTGTTTCCCACTTTGATCAACCTTTCTATTCCTAAGTTGATATGAACTTCTTGCCTGTGTCACAGCAACAATAGTTAGAAATCTTATATCTTCATCATTAGGCATCCCAAATTGAAAATTCTCTAACTTAGTGCTTGTATTATTTAGTGTGATTGGAATATTTTATTCTGGCTCTTCTTCTGAGCTACTATTGTCATCTTCAATGGTAAGTGAACACATATTTATTGCATGGTTTTTCTCACTTTGGATTTCTTGTGTTCCAATATTTTCATGTTGCTCCACCATGTCCTGCACTATTGCACATTGATAAGGGGAATGAGGCATATTACAGGCCATGCACCAGGGAGTATTTTCCACATTATATACATTATTGTTTTTCAATGGATCAGGGATTTATTTGTTCTTAGGATCAGTTTGTTCTTTTGACACAGGTTTTCTATCCTTCCACTGAGTTTTATAGGGAAAATCTTGCAGCCTGTAAGGCTTGTCTTGCCTTTGGTACTATGGCCTATTATTTTGAAATCCCTTTTCATTCTTGTTTACCTTAGCAACAAGATTTTTTACCACATCTACCAATGTATCCATCTTATCTTCTTCCTTGGGATTTTTATTTGACTGTGTTTTTTACTCTTTCCAGAGTTTAATGTCATCCCATTTTCCAAGCTTTCCAGAAGCTCTTCTATTGATTTCTATGTTTATGGCCAATTTATATGCATCTCCCATAGTTTGAGGATCTTTATCTCTTAGCAGATAAGTAGTCTTCCCATCTAGAGCATTACAGTAGGTGGTTACACATACATTTTCATCTAGTCTCAATACTTGGAACAACTTATACATGGCCTTTTGAAATATAACATTGAATTCAGCAATGCCTTCATTAGCAAACTTTTTCAAACTATTGTATTCATTCAACATAAAACTAGAATTTATTTTGTCACCATACTGTTCTTTGAAACTTCTAACAAATTCATCCCAAGAATAGATACTATGATTAGGAAAACATTGGTACCAGTCTCTTGCATCTTCAATTAATGATTGCACAAACAATTTCATCACAACATCCTCATCTCCAATCTCATAATCAGTCATTGTATCCAAAAGACTTTTAGATGCTCTTCACTAGTTATAGTTTAGATGCTCTTCACTAGTTATAGCATTATTCCCATTAAACTTGGGAATAATATCTCTGACCTCATTAGGAAAAGGGTTTGGTTGGCCAAGGATACCATCAAAAAATAGTTCCCTATATCTCTCTAAATGAATAGGTCTCCTATGAAAAATAGTGCCCATATTCTGGCCCACACTTTGGCCAATATTTCCAATGTTCTGACCAATGCCTACCTTTTGGTGGCTAATATTTCTGTTAAGTCCACTCACCCCTGACTGTGATGCAACTCCTTGAGCTTCACCATATGTCTGGGTATTTTCATTAGCATTATTTGTTTGAATACTAGAATTAAATATAGGCATAGTTTGACTAGTTGCAATGGTATTATTTGTTACATTGGGATTAGTCATAGAACTCAAGAAGGAAATCCTTCTTTTCATTTCTGCAGCAGTAGTTTCTATTTCTTCTTTTTCCAATTTCCTTGGAATCTCTTCTTTAGCCTTTCTATCCCTTTCTAATTCCATATCAAGTGAGAACATATCTTGAGATATACCCTCTTCAATCTTAGGTTCAAAAAATTTAATACCTAAGAGATTTTGTTTTCCTTTATCAACATCTGTTTGTCGAACATTAGCTATTGATACATTTTTTGTAGATGTTTGAGACTTGGGAGGTTTTTTACTTTCATAATTAATGACTTGCCTCACTAGAGGGCCTATATCTCTAGAATCACTTTTTGTAAGCAAGTGTTCTCTTTCTTGGCATTATTTTCTCAAGGTATCTACATCTCCAAAAAGTTCTTTATTCAAACCATGAAATCCCTCATTTGCACCCTGAGCTGCCAATTTTAATTTGGCAACCCACTTTTTCAAATTTTCTCTCTCAATGATGGCATTTATAATTTGTTCCTCTCTACCCTAATCATTCTTCTGCTTGATAAGCAGTAATTCATCTAATGCCCTCTTCAAAAGGTCATTATCTCTAAGGACTCCCTCAATATCAAAACTAGAAGAATCATATATATTCATCAGATTATCTCCCTTTTGGTCTTCAATTGGTTCATGAGGGATACCCTTGAAATAGGAAGATGTTTCCCCTTTTTCTTGATATACATTCTTTGGTCTAGGGTTAAATATATCCTCAAAATAACCGGTTGTGTCAGACTCAGGATTCAAAGGCTCATTAATTTCTTTCTCAGGAATAGTACCTAAGGACTAACCAAGGCCTACATATCTAGGCTTCCAAGAGGTTTTGTTATAAGATTCTCCCTTCCTTGAATGGTTCCTTCTAGAATTTTTAGAAACATCCCTCTCTAATTTTGCTTCAGAGTGATTCTTTGTGTTTGCTTTTGCATTCCTCATCTTATCCAAAATGAAATCTCACACATGTGATCTGCTAATGTTCCCCTTAGAAACACTATAACTAATAACTCGGAGTCGCCACCCAAAATTTTTTGGAATAAAATAATGAAAATTCACTTTGACAATGATATTGGGGGATATGATTCAATAAGATGCAATACACAACTTGAGATTTGAAAAACTAGACTTCAAGGAATCTATGTATATGAAATATTATTTTCAGACTAACCTTTCACGCATTCCTTGAAAGAAATCCCTTGTAAAGATGCCATTTTCTGTTAGTTCCTTTTCTTGTTGACATAAAAATTCTCTCAAAGAGCTTGCTCTATTTAATCCAAACACTGGCCAAGCAAGATATAGAATGATAGAAATAGGGGTTTTAAACCCTTTACACTTTGAGCTCCATAAACTCCGATAGGAATACCCTTCCAACTCAGAACAATTAAATCACTAAATTATTCCAGTAGAATATGAATGGAATTACATGGATTAACCACTGTAACATTTATTGAATAGATCAAACATAAAGGTAAAGATCAATTTTAATAGTGATAGTCACCTAATTCAATGGAAAATAGACTAGTGCTTAATCCTAGGGTATGGAGTCATTTCTGAATAACTTTAACCAATTTTCTCATGAACATAAATTTAAGGCAACTACAGAATCTGACATAAACATAGATATACCTTATATATCTATCCTGACACATATAAAAAACTAATTCATCTAATTCATTATCAACCCTAAATCTCACTAAAAACAATCCTAAGGTAATTTTAATCTTTTCTTGAAAGAACCCTAAAACTATTTTAAGATCTGCCTAACAGATGTATAAATTGAACATTCCTTGAGAATTCAATTTAAATAAAATTTAGAACACCATAATGAAGACAAAATAATCGTCATATGTTTTAGAAACTATTGATGGATTTCATTTGTATTCATAATCAAAATTGCTATTACATTCAACAGTAATTTCAAAACCCTACTCAAAATATATTGGTCTTAAAATAGAGTTTGTACATTTTAACTTGTACTTCCAAATGAAAAATGGCTATCTTTTTTCTAGTAGTCTTGGAATCCTTTTATATCTAAGGATGCAACAAGCTACAGACTACATGGGAAATATTTACAAAATCTTTTACAACAACAATTTTACAGTTAACATAAAAACAAAAGTTGTAACAGAAAATAGGTGGCAAAAGTTGGTGAAGTATGAAAAAGGTTTGTTGTTGTAGTTTGACAATATCCTCTTCATCCTTTCATCTTAGCTTACCACCTATTCACATCTTTGGTGGTGGGCCAATAAAATGTCTTTTCTTGCTCCATCTTAGTAATAGCTTCTGTCCATGTGGCATCAATGGTGTTTCTAGCCTCAAAAACAAATTTGGCCATATATCTTTCAACCTTAAAGAGGTTGTCAATCAGTTCATTGCAATATTTAGCCTTGTTATCTTTCTCCACATGCTACTTCATCTCTTCATCTTTAAATATCCCATCAAACTCAGCTGTCCAATTTTATTCTGGCTTTAAAGTACCAGCTTCGTCATAGATTTTTGGGATTAATGGGGGGCACTGGTCACCAAATAACTACAATTTGTTATTAATTAATTCATCCTTGCCATTGAAGAAGCCATATTTGGTATTCACCTCATTGATCATGTCAATGGTCTCTATAATTTTATCAGGAAAATCATCATTGTATAGCATGGTTGTCTTTAGTTTATCCATTAGCCTGTCTCTTACTAACCAGGTCTTGAATGTGGACTCTAGGAATGTCATAGCTTCAGTAGCTACTCTTGATGCTTCTTGCAGTGAGCCATATAGTTTATGTATTATATTAGTCTTCTGCTTGAAAAAATCAATTCAATTTTGAAGTATGGGCAATATCATAGACATGATATTTATGCTTTGTCCCTATGACAATTCCTTGGATTGGCCTTCTACCATTTCTGAATCTTCTTTTGTCTTGGTGGAAGCACCTGTTTCAATTCTTGATATTTCCTAAGGGGCTGGAGTTTTCTCTCTCTTACTCTCCACTAATTCCTCCTTCAATTGGTCAATTTGTCCCTCTAGGGTGTGATTGTGAATCAAATTTTCCTCATGCTTCTTTTCTAATGCCATCATTTGGCCAAAATTTGTTTCATACCTTTTTGACAAATCATCAACCTTTCCTAGGTTCATGAAAGACACTTGGGTCATTAACTGAGCTATCTCAGTGTCAGTGGTGTTTTGTAGATTCCAAATCATCATGTCTTCTCTCTTTTCCTCTCTTATGGTCATGACTAGAGGCTTTTTTGTAGCAAGGGCTAATGACCAAATAGCTAGAGTCTTCGATTTAGGATCAAACTCTAATCCCTTCATTAAGGGGTCTTCTTGCCTCCTGATATGGTCAATGATGAAAGTGGACTGTAAGTCCCAATTTGGCATTAAAATCACCCCACTATTCTAAACCAATAGTATTTCTTGATCCATGGTAATCAACTCACTCTATGGATCATAATCCTGGAGGGTTTTCACAATTTCTTCATTTTTATCTTCGTGACCTTCTCCTCCGATCAAGTTTTGCCTTAAATATTTCTACTTCATTTTGATTAAGAAGCTCTTGAGTTCTTCAAATTTTGTGAATTCATCATCTTTCATGAATTCACTTTCCATCATTACTCTCTCATCAACTTCTTCGAACAATACCATTTTATTATCCCCCTATCCTTCAGCTTGGGGCTCCTTTTGCATTTTCCATTTGAGTTTCCTAAAATATTTTCCCTATTCTGTTATAATAGCCTTGGCCATTTTCTTCTTGTCTTTCCCCCTCTTGTGCTTTGTTTTTTTATTTTTCTTGGGTGACTCTCTGGTAGAGGTAGCTTCTTCACCCACCTCTTCTTCTTCTTGGTGAAGTTCTTCCTATTGTTCTTGATGTTTTGGTTTTTGTTCTTGATGTTCCTAGTGATGCAGTACAATAGGAATTGGGGATCCTTGGGATTGTGCATCTTTGGCACTGAATTGTGGTACTTTTTCCATTAGTGTATCATAAGAATTGAGCATCTCCTCCATTCTTTGTAAATATGGGAGGTCAAGGAAAAAACCAGAAAAAGTCTTGTCTAATTCTTTCCAGTCAGCTTCTACCCTGAGAAGATTATTCCACTTCCTTCTTCTTTCCTGGACTTCATGCCTATCAAGTTTATTTATCAAAATGTCTTCATTATCTAGTGGCTCATGATCTCTAATATTTTTCCAAGGGATCATAGATTTCAGAGCTATTTTTACAAACTATTTTGGATCACAGAACCTAACAATTGTTAGAGACATTCTATATTGCTTTAGTAAATTGTTGATAAGATCAAAAAATCTCTTCCCAATAGAGAAATCAAAGCCAACCCATAACCTAGGGACAAAAGTACCCTTTTTATGCCCTTCTAAAAAGTCTTTTTCAACCCAAGTAATCTGCCAAACAAACTCTAAGAAAGAAACCCTAAGAGGTACAAATTTGGGGAGAATGTGAGGTGGTTGTGTACAACCATATACCCTTATGACAGTAATATGATCAAAGAAGAAAAATCACCCCAGTTATGATAATTGGCCAATTTGGCACAAATTGCCAAGGTCTTAAGACTCTTCTAATCTCATTTGGATATCTCTACCTATCGATTCCTAGTAAATCAAAAATTGGATCCACAATCCAATTACAAAAGCATACAAAAGATGAATTCACCGATGAACTGTCACACACATGCATCCACCTTTGGATTGGTGCATTGATACCATATTCTGAAATAAACAATTCAAGCTCCTTATCCATGGAATCCTTGTTAAAATATAAAATCATACACATTAAATGAGAGTAATGCTTGAAGGTTGGTACAGGGGCATCTAGATGTATTTCTACCAATGCAACATGTATAGCTTCAACTACGTATCCCACATAGTCATAATGGGTATTGACCTTTGAGTGATAAATATTCATAGCCATCATGAGCACATCCTTGGGAACTGTTGAATCTCCATCAAAACCTAATACTCTAGTTAGGCCATATACTATGCATTTTATATAGTGGTGAAAGAGGGATAAGTCAAAAGGTAGTTTGAGGTTATCTTGGACTTTCACCAAATTCCTATCCACCCTGGGCATATATCTGGTCATATCAAACTTTTTGATTAACTTCTCCCTTTTCTTTTAATCCACCTGAGTTTTTTCCAACTCAAAACCTGTGCATAATGCACCTGTGATCCTAAAGACCTCTTCTACTGATCTCTTATCTATGGATACTAAGGTCTCTTTGTTTTTCTTTCTGATTACCCTAGATATTGGGCAATAATTTTTAGCAAGTTCCCTGATCAACCCTATATCTACATATACATCAAGCATAATTACCTTTACCATATTTAACTCCAAGGGATTGCAAATAGCCACTGGTTTAATCCTATTATTCCAAAAATAATGGAATAGATTATTACCAGATAAATTTGGAGTGATCGGGTTTCTGCATTGACGCCATCTATCTTTCCATTCATCCCAGTTAGCACTATTTGCGTTTGATGTCCCAGGCAGAAAATCAGCAAATTCCTCTATGTATTTATTTTCTGCAACCTTCTTCTTTTCAGACCCCTCTGAGGTAGCACTAGTAGTAGCTTGACTCATCTTTCTTCTTCAAATTGCTATCTCAGAAAAATAAGCTCTATCGCTCTTCACAGAAAATCTTAGAATGCAAAATTGAGAAATGTACAAAATCAGGCTCAATAATTCATACTTATAGCCATGAAATTGACATCTTGTTCACTTGAATGCCAAATTATTGCACTTGCAGTGTCATGCAATCATCTCTTTGTAACTAATCTTGCCATTAATTCACACTGTATGATCCCTGCTGGAAAAGTGTACACACTTTTTCTCTTTTTTGCACTCGTAAGCCTGAAATAAGCCACTTGTCAACTTGTCACTAACCCACTGTACCTTTCCTATATTCAAAATTGTCCTTGCAAGTGAGTGACAAGACCTTCCCTTTTAAGCAGTGAGGCATTTGCAAGCTATTTTTGTTTTGGTTCATATGCTCCGCGACAGGATGATGACCTAACTAGAAACTTCATTATTTGGTAGTTATATGTGAGTGAGTGAGTGGCATCACTTTTCCTTTCATCAATTGTGGAATCACCGCTCAAAATTTTACTTTCTTTGAAACCTTGCAAGTGAGCGATATGACCACTTTCATTATGCACTTTTACTTGGTCGCTCACTCGTACTGCAAAATATTTTAGTTCATAAGCATTAGAAAGTGAACGATGACCTTTTTTCTATTATAATCGCATACTCATTGTTGAGATTTATTTATGAATGAATCCTTCACGACTGAGCTAGTTCCTTTACCAAATCTTCACAAAGTATCAATTTCCTATTCACTTCTCACTTTGACTGACCTTCCTTCATGAGCGACTGAGAAACAACTTTCAATCTTCTTCATCACGCACTCACAAGCTTGAAATATTAACCATTGAATTATTTGTGAGTGAGCAGTAGCCAACATGTTTTTATTAATCGTACACCTGCTAGTATCTTTTCACTTGACTTTATTCATGAGCGGGTGGGTGATAGCCTTTTCTTTCTTTCATCGCGCACTCACGAGCTCATCATTTGAAACAACGAATCATTGGCGAGTGAGAGAGAAAAAAATTGATCACTTAGTCATGCACTCATGTACTTTTAAAAACATAGAATAATTCCTATGTGACTGAGCGACAAAGACTATTTGATGACCAAAACATACTGTATCGCATACTCGCACTGCAAAAAACACAACAGTTAAGACTTGTGCGAGTGAGTGGTACTAAAAATTTGACTTCCTCGTGCACTTGCGGGTTCAAATGATATACATAATAACTTAGCCCGAGTGAGTGGCTAGACTTTTCTTACATCACCCGCTCAGTCGCGGACCAAAGAGTTACAGACCTAAGACCACCGCAACTATGTGATACATAAAGACTTAACTCATTGCTGACTCGTTGAACCTTTTATCGTAGAACTTGATCCCTTGTGAGAGAGTGACATACAAAATATTTCAAAATCGCTCAGTCACACACTAATAACCCGACTTCAAAATTACATCGTGATGGCGCGATTATCTCAAATTACCGACCAAGTCTCTCACTCGCACATCTAACTTGACTTAACAAGATATGACCTCGACTCTGTGATTCATTCCAAAATAAATCATCTCTCACTCGCTTTCTTATGAAGACACTTTAAAAGATCAACGCAGGTGTGTGACTAAAGCTTAGAACAATGCAATTTGAAGACTTAATCACAAAATTGACTTTTTGACATGAAAATAAATGGATTTTGAACTAGAACATGTGGGAAAAAGGCTAAAGCTTTGAAATTTGAAATTTTTTAATATACAGTGCTAACACTCACCAAGGACGGTTTGCAATGGAATGATATGGTCCTATTCTACATCAGAAGCAGAAGGAGAGGGAGGAGGAGGAGGAGAACCATACATTTTGATGTGACTTATGTACTCCAGGTTCCTCAAACTGGGAACTCAATAAATGTAGAGGTGGCTCCCTATCTTCAAATAACCTCCCTGTACATGAGATATTGAATTTTGGAATGATGCCTCAAAAGATAGGAAGACTTAGAAATAATAGGTATCGAGAGGAGAAAAATGAGTACAAAATAATAATGAACTAATTCCACCGGTGAACCAAATAACTTCTAAAATAATTTCTAAACTATAAAGTGAATAACTAATGTAAATATATGAAAGAAAGTAATATCAAGCATCCACAAACTCATCACACATAACATTGATCTTTTTCACGTGGAAAATCTTGTAAGAGGGGAAAAACCATAGTGGGAATGACACCCACAAGCCCAATACTGTTGTATATTAGTTTGCATTGTTAAGAGCCACAAATACCCTTTCTGAGGGTTCACCCTGTTAGGAGTGACTAGTACATTGTTAGGAGTACAATGAGATCAGCTTTCATCTACCTCGCTAGAGGATTACACAAAGGATATTAACAAGCAACTGAGTTAAATTTAAATTTTTGTGTGTGAACTAGTTCTGCCACTAAGAAAGAAACAATGGAGGAGAGAGAGACCTCAACCCAGCCGTCATGAACACATGGATTCAGACCAACAACCATCCGAGACTATAATTCAAGAGAATTCAATTATTTGATGACATGACTTGGACCACATTGACTCGATAGAAAGTATATGACCCATTATTACAACACATGGTTGACAAACCTTGTGAATAATTAGATTTGACGAACTCACACTCTTACTCACAAACACTAGCTAATTACACTAGCTTCCCACCAAAATTTACAATACTTACATGCAACCTATAGAAAATTTACATGTATCACAAAACCTAAAAATGTGCAAAATATGCATCGAGCTATGAACAATTTATACTAACATACAAGATACTCACAACAATTTACAGAGCATGCACAAAATTTACAAATATACACACAAATTTATAGGTATCTACACTAGGTACAAGATGACCAACCCACAGATTGGATAGGTCCCAAAGGGAAAATACCAGAACCAAAATGGAGACAAGCCCAAAACTACATGAACACTACCTAAAAGGCAGATTTTGGGTGACCCAGAGAGGAGAGAAAAAAAGAAAACATAAAAAAAAGAACAAAAAAACTAGAAAAAGAAACCAGAAGGTCAGAAGAAACCTACCTGAAACACAGAATGCCAAAAATGATAGAACCACAAACACCACTTCACCGGATGCTCTGATAATCCCAATGTCACTACTCAAATGAAGATATGAGATATAACATAATTACACTATTTGAAAACTTGAGCTCGGAGAACACTTCATACTTAATCGCTCAAGATGTAATTTTGCCTGTGGTAAATGTAAAAGTGGTGGGTAAAAGCTTTTTATAATGCCTAAGAGAGCACATTAACTGCAGGTCAGTATTCCAAGGATAGGGAGACTTTGAATTCTGGACCTTGGGACACCCGAAATTTAACTCCTCAAACAATTGACAAAGGTGATAACGCCAAAATCTCAGAGTCCATAAATCCTTGATCACAAATGAGAAGACACTCCAAGATTCAGATCCTGGAGAAACAAGAAACAAGAAACAAAAGAGCAAGGCAAGAGAAAAGAAGAAAATGGGGAACAACATTTTTATGGGAAAAATGTAGGGTCAGGTATGTAGGGCATAAAAAATGGAGACTCACTAGGACAAATGCCTCATGCATTTGAGAACTCCAGAATCTACATGTAGAGAAAACCAAGGTCTTGTCATAGTCAAAGATTCTATTACCAATGTAACTTCGAGTGCCATAGAATCTAACTCACCATGATTTGGACATCCATCCCTGCCAATTTGTGAAGTGTGTGCTTAGAAAGGGACTCCTTTCATAATTTTTGAGAGAAATAGAAAAAATATACTCAACTTAGGAAGGCTTATACTACAATGAGTTATCGTGCAGCCTAGGTTCTGGGGTGGGTCCTTTCCTCATCAAAGCTTTCCTCACTTTTTTGGGAGATAAAAAATTTGGTAATTCTTTCACCAGATTCTTCAAGTTTAATTTGTTACTGCAGTGGTACTTCTTTCACCAGAGTCTTCAAGTTTAATTTGTTACTCACCTTGCCACCTATTTTTCTTTCTTGGGGGGGAGAGGGACTTTCCAGCCTGAGATGCATTTTAGATTTTTATGCGTAATCTTCTAGGAGTACAATCAATCTACACTCAACTTTCTTAATGTTCTTTTCCCTTCAATCAGATGACTTAGTCAACTATTTCTTTTTAATTGGTTATTAGCATGGATGTTATCTAAACCCGATGAAGATTCACCACTATCCAATGTCACACTTTAAAATATTCTCTCAAATGAGGACATGACCAGTCATCGCCAAAGTGGCAGGTTTAAGAATTATAAAATGCATGAGGTGGGTCTCCCTACATGTAGTAAGGTTTCATGTAAAGCCTTCTAGCCTATGAGAAGGGACAAAATGTCGAGGTCCAGGGAAAAACCAAATGATGAAAAGAAATAGAACAAACCCAACTATTTACATGGGCCAAAGGCCCGATGATATTTCCAAGGAAGGTACACCAACAAGGAGCACCATGACTAATTATAATCCAACTATACATATTATACACAAAAGAGGATAAGGGGCCTCTCGCCTTACTCAAATTAGTGCCTGAGGAACTGCCCACTGATAGGCAATGTGACAGCTTCTTCCGCTAGAGAGCTGAGGTGACACATGTTTTCTCCACAAATATTGGATACTTGGTATGGTCCAAGATAGAGCCTCTAGAATTTTATGTTCTTTCCCTTATTTTCCTAGGCTTTGTCCCACAAAAAGACCAAGTCCAAAATCTGGAAGGCCTTGTATTGGGCTCTCTTTTCAAACCATCATTTTACCACTACTTAATGCTTTGTGAACTACTCGAGGGAACCATCTCTTTGTTCCTCCAAGCCTATCTGATTAAGGAGGTGAACCTCCATAATATTGTCTCATATTTCAAATTCCTACATGAATTACAAGACCAATATCTATAGGTTTATCAAAAATATTATTTTCTGGTAGTAGACCAGATAGAATGGAGAAGACCCAGGGTGGCTTTGATTCTGATGTTGTCTGCCCGAAGGGAGAACCTAATCTTTTGGTGGAAATCCTGGGGATTTCTTTCAAGGAGGTGTTTGATTACCTCTAAAAGGTTCTTGTTTTTTTACTCTTCCAATCTAGGACTAGGACCAGGACCAGGAAAAGGAAGACACAACAAACAAGGTTGGGGTCCCACGCGACAGACAGAAGGATCTAGGCAAAAATGAGGTGGGGTCAAGTGGGCTTCCACCTCAGTCTGAGACCCAACTTGGTTTCAAGGAAGATTCTTCTTGGCATCATCCTTGGTCAAATTTATTTGGGATCAGACCATCAAGCAAGTCTATTTTCCCAGTTATAAAAGACCTATCTGAGAAGGAAAATGGAAAGTTTTTTATTTCCCTTTCGATGAACTGATTGGCCATAAAATTGCTACGATGTCTCTTACTTTGGTGGGAAAATTCACTGGTTCTATGCCTAATATTGATATTTTTAGATCCTTTTCTAGAAACAAGTGGAACTTAAAAGGCTAGGTGGAAATAAAAGCAATGGCAAAGGGCTTTCTATCTTTTGAGTTTTCTTACCAAGAAGACTTAGCCAAGATCATGTGTGTTGGGGTGTGGGCTATTGGGAAATCATCTTTAGCCTTGCAGAGGTGGTCCCCAAATCTAGATCTTAATGCTTCATTCTATTCACAAGCCCCAGTCTAGGTTAGCCTACCAGAGCTTCCTATGGAGTTCTAGTTTGAAGATGTCTTTGATGGTATAGCAATATATTTTGGGAAGCTTATTTAGATAGACCTAGTGATGTAGGATTGTCTTCATCTCACCTATGCTTGTATCTATATAGGGGTGGAAGAGGGAACATATATGCTAGAAGACATAGAGCTACACTCAAATCTAGGCAAAAGAATGCAGAAACTAGAATATGAGAGTGTTCCTTTTGCATGCTTCCAATGCAAGGAGGAAGGGAATATGGCTAGGAAATGCCCCACTCTAGCTAAGGATAAAGCCAAAAAATCCCAGAAGTCAAGGGACGTGACCAAGGAGAATGGTCCTAAAATATCCAACCTGGGACACCAGGCTTCTCTAGTTTGGAGGAAAAAGGACCCCAAAATTCCTTAGCACATTCAGGGAGGCTCTAGTGCTCCCTCCAACAAGGCCATGGGGGAACCCCATTTGGGCTCATCCGGTGGCTTGGAGCACCTAGAACTATTTCCATTTGTGGAGGTGGAATAGGTACTGGAAGGCCTCTGCTTCCCTACCTTGAAGGATATGTATAGTACAATGGGATCTCCATAGTCCCTCTCATCAATGGCTCCGCATTCCCTAGAACCTTCCTAGGAGATTGGAGTTTTCTTGCCAATGACTAACATCCTAGTGGATGAGAACACTCTTTTGTTTCCCATTAGGAATTCTTTGGTGCCTCCTTCTCCTGAGATGAAATTCCAAGAGCAGGTCCATAAAATGGAAGCTCTGTTGAAATTGGCTACTCCTGGGAAGTTTACAAAAATGGAAGAACTATTTTCTATGCACAAGGAATGGAAGGAGGGAGATTGGACCACAGTCAAAAATAAAAAAGAGTAATAGAGATTCCTCACCTTCCTCTCTTCTAGATACAAGGAGTAAGAATAAAGTAGATATGGGGGCCAAAACCAAAACCCTAGGGCAGAAAAAATCTAGCCAGATCCAGCAAGAAGAAGCCTATAAGAACATTGCAGATGGAACCCAAAAGACCATCCAGGCAGCAAGTACCTCCAGTTATTAATGAAGTTAATCTCCTAGAATGTTCGTTGTCTTAATGGGCCACATAAGTAGTATATTATAAGAAATATGATTAGGGATCACAGACCTGATGTCATGCTTATATAGGAAACCAAAATGAAAAAGGACAAACTAGATTGTATTAAGTTCTGTAAGACTATGGATAGGGTGGAAACTAACTTAGAAGGCACTTCAGGTGGTCTACTGACTCTTTGGAACTCCTCAATTTTGAAGGTGGATATTGTCTACAAAGAAGGTAATGTGTTGTTTCTCAATCTCACTAATATTAAGAATACGTATAGGTGGTTCATTATGAATATCTATGCTCCCAACTCTAAAAAAGGGAGAAGGTTGTTTTGGGATAAACTTAGAAATATTGTGTCTATGTTTAATCTTTCTAAATGTATTATCATGGGCGATTTCAATACCCTTTTAAAAGAAGGGGAGAAATTGGGTGGGATTTCCCCTGATCTAGAAAGCAGGAAGAATCTCATGGACTTTATCAATGACCAAGGCCTCTTAAATGTTGATCTTCAAAGGGAGAATTTCACCTGGAGTAATAGAAGAATGTGGATGGAGTGCATCCATGTTAAATTGGACTAAGCTTAGATCATGAAGGATTGGTTGAACTCCTTCAACTGCACCATTCCGGCTCTGGTGTGTATTGGGTCTAACCACTCCCCTGTCTCTTATCTTTGAACCTTTTATTAAGAAAAGAAACTTCCTTTTTATATTCGAGATGATTTGGTCTACTCATCCCAATATAAATAGCAAGATCAAAGAATGGTGGGATATTGAGGTTAAAGGTTCGGCTATGTTTAGAGTAGCCAAAAAACTTAGAAATGTTAAGTTAAACATCAAGATCTAGAACAAGAAGGACTTTGGGGACATTTTCGCATCCAAAGATAAATCCATTTATGACCTGGGTAATATCCAAGAGGAAATTCAGAGGGATAGTTATGATGATATTAACTTGAATCAAGAAATTTTTTTTCTCTCAGAGTATCACAATGTGATTGGGAAGGAGGAGATGTATTGGAGGCAGAGATCTAGATCCATATGGCTGAGAGAAGGAAAAAAAAATACTTTCTTCTTTCACTTGTCCACCATGAAACACATGGAAGCTAACAGAGTCAATAGCAATAGAAGGGGAAACCAGATCTTGAAGGAGGATAATAATATCTCTTTAGCTATTGTGGACTTCTTAAAATCTCTCCTATCCAGAGATCCCAACCTCCAGGACCTGGACCAAGAGACTCTCTTGAGCTTTATCCCCTCTATCATTTATAATTCCTTGAATAAAGCTTTGACTGCTATCCCCAAGAGTGATGAAGTTGAGAAAGCTCTAGATTCTCTCCCCGGAGATAAGGGCCCAGGCCTCGACGACTTTCCTATGTTTTTCTTCCATAATTATTGGGAAATTATTAAATCAGATGTGATCAAAGCTATGCAAGAATACTTTGGGTCCAAGAATCTCCTAAAAGAGCTTAACGCTACTTTTCTGGTCCTTATCCTCAAAGTCATGGAGGCAGATGCCATGGATATTATTAGGTCCATCAGCTTATGTAATTCTTTCTACAAGATTATCTCCAAAGTTTTGACTATAAGAATTCTCTAGGTTCTCCCCCTCATTATTTCCCAGCAACAATTAGGCTTTGTTCTTGGTCACCAAATCTTGGATTCGGTTATGGTGGTTCATGAAGTTATTCACTATTTAGAAGCTAGTAAAATGGAAGGCTTTTGCCTCAAGCTTGATCTATCCAAAGCCTATGACCATGTGGATTGGTCCTTTTTGTTGAAGGTTCTGAGTTCTTTTGGATTTGATAACACCTTCTACAAGATTATCCTTCATCTCATCTCCTCACCATCATTCTCTATTTTGTTTAATGGAGCTCCTTCGGATTTCTTCAAAGCTTCTCGGGGTCTGAGACAAGGGGATCCTTGTCACCTATCCTTTTTATCATCTTGGCTGAATTCCTTGGAAGGTTGGTTTCTACACATAGGCTTTTAGGGAGGATGAAAGGCATCAGGCCTTCCTCTTGTTTGACCACCTTCTCTCATCAACCATTAGTTGATGACACCATCCTGGGTGGAGAAGCTTCAGTTTCTGAGGCCAAAACTGTTAAAATTTTACTCGACTCCTATACTAGGGCCACTGGCCAATCAATCAACTGGTGCAAGAGCTCCCTCTTCTTCATCAACATGTCAGAGGTCAGACAAAGAAGAATGGAAGATATTTTAGATTGCAGTATTGGTTCTCTTTCTTCCACCTAATTGGGCCTTCCTTTGGGAGAAAAACCCCAGATGCTTTCTGGAACAAGCTCATTGATAGATTTAACAGAAAATTGGTAGGCTAGAACGGTATTCTTCTCAGCCAAGCTAGCAAGATTCAGCTAGTCAAGTCCACCCTTCAAAACATCCCTACTTATGCTCTTAGCCTCTTCTCTATCCCAGCTAAAGTTGTTGAAGAACTGGAAAAAATCCAAAGGAGATTTCTTTGGTCTAGGGATGAGGAGAAAAGATGTCTTCCTTTGATTGCTTGGGATAAAGTTTGTTTACCCAAGAAGGTAGTGGGGTTGGGAATTTGCAGGATTAGGCCTTTCAACAAGGTGCTTCTTGCCAAGTAGATTTGGAGGATTTTTTATGGTGAAGGGGAATGGAGGGATTCCATTGAGGACAAATATCTCTCTAGCACTTCTTTGATTTCTTTCTTCACAAATGATGAAACCCCAAAAGGCTCTTGTATCTAGAATGACATCGTTAATGCCAAAGACCTTTCTATGTCCAAAGTGAAGTGGAAAATTGGTAATGGGCACAATATCAGTTTTTGGCATTACAATTGGATACTGTCAGGGCCCCTGGAAGATTTTGAATGTATCTTACATTTTAGGGATACAGTATGTAACTACAGATTGGGTAACTCCAGGGTGGATCTGTCCTCATTTTCCTAGGAGATGTCTCCATTACTCATTTCTCTCAATGCTACCTCCCTTACTCAGAAATAGGATGCTTTGATATGGGAAGCATCCCCTATTGGTTCTTTCACTATTGCTTCAGCCTACTCTATTCAGATTAATCTAGAGGTTTCACCTCCTTGGGTGAAAGCCTAGCTTCCGGGCCTTATCCCAAAAATCAATGTGTTTTACTATCTTTTACTTCAAAACCAAATCCTTACTATTGATAACCTCATCAAGAGGGGTATTCCCATCCCTAACAGGTGCATTTTGTGTTATATTGAAGTTGAATTGGTGGACCACATCTTTATTCATTACTCTTATGTGCGGGCGGTATGGCATTTATTCCTGTCTCTTTTTGGGCTTCTGTGGTCCTTCCCATCCACTATCATGGATCTCTTCGCCCAAGGGACCCTTTCCTTCATTAATACTATCTTTCACAAATTATGGTCTTGGGTGCTTCCTCACCTCTGTTGGGGAGTCTGGAAGGAACGTAATAACCGCATCTTCAGAGATTGTAATGTTATTCCAAAAATTATTTTTGAAAAAAATCATCATGCTCTCTTGGAAAAATATGTTATTTGCGGGAATCCTAACCCTTTTGCAGGTGATGTTGTTTCTTCTTATCTATCTTTTTCTAGTGATAAAATAAAGCTCTGTACCTGGCTACATCCCCTAGAGGGTTGGGCTAAAGCCAACTTTGATGGCACGACCAAGGGCAATCCTGGGAAGGCGGGAAGTGGTGGCATTATTCACAATAGCTTTGGCCAGGGTATTGTGGCTGTTGGTCTTCCTTTGGGCACTCAAACCAACCATTTTGTGACAGCAAGTGCCACTCTTCATGTGACCAAATTGGCTCATGACTTGGGAATAATAAAGTTATGGTTAGAAGGGGATTCCCAAAACATTATCAACTATCTTAATTTGAATCACCCGCCGTCGTAGACCATTGCTAACATAATTGAGGAAACTCTATCTCTTTTGAATACCTTTGAAAAGGTTCATTTATCCCACGTGTTTAGTGAAGGCAACCAAGCTGCTGACTGGTTCGCCAACTGGGCAGTCAAAAATGAAAAGAAAACACGTTGGCTTTACAGTGGTGACCTCCCACGTGAAGCACAAGATTTGGTGGCATATGACCGAATCCATGGAAAGGAGGGCTTCAAAAATATCAATTATGATTGTTAGCACTTTGAATGCTAATGGATTTTCCATTATTAGAAAGTACGTGATAGGATAGATGGGCAATCATATCATATCACACCCGCACACTTACATAATTCTCAAACGCTTCATCAAAACTTGTAGCTCAAGCCAAAAAAAATAGAACCATCTGGAACACTTTGGCAATTTCTGGTTTGGGCCTTTATGTTTCTTCCTATCCTACTTTTCTTGAGATGGGTGGGGAAAGGCATAGGAGAGAACTTGCTAAAGATTTGGAAAATGGAGACGGTGCACTAAAATCTAGAAGTATCTCCAAAGTGGTGGCATTTACACCTTCATTGAGAGTCTTCACAGTGGGAAGCTAACTGTGATGAACATGTTCATCAAAAAATGGAATGAGGGTAGAATAGAGATAAATGAAAAAATGTTTACGGTAACCGAGGAGGTAATTTCGGTGCTTACAAGGATTCCTATTGTTGGTAAGAAATTCTACAGAGATAGGAAAATATCAGACTCAGCTATTAGTGAATTTGTCAAAAATGATGAGGAAAAGCAAGGGCTTACCAAGGTTGGAACCCACTACATTCCGAAAGGGCTAAAGCGACTATGGCAGTTTTTGTCACAAGCCATCATTTACTACATAACGCTAGATACCAAGTTTGATAGAATCCACACTTATCACTTTGTCCTATTGAACCATTTTTTCCATGATATGAAGGTGTCTATTCCCTTTTACCTGTATGCTTCAATTAATGATAATATAAATGGTTGTAGAGATAAGGCCATAACTAACCCTACCCTACACGAGGGCCTTATTTTATTAATCTATGAACACTTTAAGGCTCAAACCCTCGGCTAGGATGTGGTTAAGAAAGATGAGTTGGATGTCTCTGGTTCGGATTACATTCCCTTGGAGATGGAAGAGAGTGAGGGTCTGCTTTCTGATGATGAAGATGAGTATGAAATAAAAAAAAAACACTAGGTTCGTCCTCTAAAAAGTGAAGAGTTATTTTGAAAAGCACCAAAAAAGAGAAATCGGTCACCCCAAAATATAGAGTACCATGATTATCTCTTCTAAGGAGTACATTGAAGAGGATATGGATATAGAGGATGAGGAGGGTATTACCAGTAGTAAAGGAACACAAAGGAATAACTCTTCCAAGGCTAAAAATAAAAAGAACAAGAAGAGGGATCTGAGAGAGGACTGAAAATACCCCGCAGACAACACTCATTGTGTTTCCCCTATTTTGGGTCACAATCTGAAGAGGAAGCTCCAGGATGACTACTAAGATACTAATCACACTCGCCACTCCCCTTAGCCTTGTCAACCTCATAATACTGAGAAGGATGACAGGTAGGATAATGATTTTTTTTTCTACAAGGTTGAATAGGGGAAGATTGTTGGGTGGCGCAATTTCAATGTGAAAATGGAAAAGATGGGGATAACTAGAGAAATTGTAAACCCTAAGGTAATTGAGAGGGAGGGAGGCCAAATCAATTTGGATGAGCTCATTGACCCTTCTTTAGTGGTGCAAAGTGATAATGTTAGGGAGTTCAAAATGGGCCTACTTAATAACTCCCGTAACAACATGGTAGACAATTACAGAACCATCAAATGGCTATTCTATGAGGTGGAGGACCTCAAAAAAAGGTAAATAGCAAGGAGAAGGAAAATAAGGAGAAGACAACGAAGGACATAGAGATAAATAGAAAAGTTAAAAAATTGGAGGAAAACATGACTAGGGTGGAATCTACCCTTAAAAATATTGTAGAGTAGAGCTATAACATCCTTAAGGCCTCTAAAGGGCACACTAACACTATCATTGATAAGATGGAGGCTAAATTAGATGGGTTGAAAGTGGAAAATATGGAGGTGGAGACAAATCCAAATACTGAACAGGGTCTCGGTCAACGTACAAGAGCCAGAACCAAGAAGATTAAAGACAAAGAAATGGCACTGGACTTCCAAAAGATAAAGGAATCAATGGCCAACATGGAAATGCTCGAAGCCAAGGTGGCGAATCTGATGGTGGATTTGTCCTGAGGGTCCCTGGTTTTTTCTGTTGACCCTATTTTTTTTGCTTTCTTAGAAGCAATTTGTTTTTGTCTGGCCTTTTTTTGGCCTATTCAGTCTTTTCTATTTTTCTTCATTTAAACTGTGCTTCATGATACTGCTTTTGTGTTTCAGGTTTCACGAACACTATAAAACCTATTTTACTTCATCAAAAACATAAAAGAAAATATTACTATTTATACATCAACAAATCACAATACAAAAACAAGTGTTACGTTGTTGCAGCTGGAGTCCTTGCCTATTGTTAAAAATAGGTATACAAAATTTGCATGGTCTGTGAAAAAGTTAGGTAGAGATACATTTAGATCATAGGGGAGTTATCAGTAAGGTCATTAAATTCATAGTTTCTTGTTGATTAGGGTCAGGAGTTGCCTAGTTAGACCTGCATTGCTGCACCTAAAGTCCCTATCTATTGTTAAAAATAGGCGTGCAAAATTTGCATGGTCTGTGAAAAAATGAGGTAGAGATACCTTTAGATCTACGAAAAAATGAGGTAGAGATACATTTAGGTCGTAGGGGAGTCACCACTAGTTTCCTAGTTTCTTGTTGAGTAAATGAAAATTGAATTTATCTTGTTTAATAAATGCAATATTGGCTTCTAGGATGAGGAACCTTTCCTTCTTTCCAATCTTCCTAGTTATGTTTTCAAACTATGCAACTTGATGTCTCTTTGATAGGGAGAGAACTATTCTTAGTTCTAGTCATGGGTCAACTCATAATTGAAAACCAAAAATTGTTAATCTTTAAGTTTTGTTGATGATTAGTAACCAACACAATTGGTAGTTTTAGTTGGCTATCACTGTGGTCGAGCTAAAACTATGAAAGGCCGAGCAACATTGCCAAGCAGTTTCCAATATGCCTAGTTACATTGCCGAGTCGAGTTACATTGCCAAGTCGAGTAGAGACAGAGATGTTAAATGCTAAGTGACAGAGAAGACAAGTGTCGAGCAGAATAGTTTTTGTATACATGTCTGGAATGATACAAACTTCAAGGATAAGTGATCCAACAAACTTGTATAAGCTTTTTGGGACAACTTATGTATGGATTTAATATTCTTATATGGAGTTAGTTATGCATTTAATTGTTTTATCCTATGCATGACTCATTGTAAACATTAATTGTAATACCATCATGGTATGGGTATTGGATCTTGATCGTTGATCTAGATCTCACTGTTAGATTTGTATAGCTATATTAGATTACTTCAAAACCCTATTTTATTAAGTATGTGCAAGAGGCAGAAGAGTAATTGTCGAAGTGACTGCATTTTGAAGTGAAATGTAAACAGGGTTATTTTGTTCAGAAGCAGAGATCAAGCAGAGCATAACACAGTGAACAACAGAGTAAATTAATATCAGATTATAAGATCATAGAAAATACTGGAAAGAGGAGATCCATCATCAGCATCGGAGTGCATATCAAAGGATCAATACTTAAGACTTTTTAATCATTTTATCAGGTGAAAATCTCTTAACAAAGTGGTTTTAGCAAGCCTTTATTTATCTCTTAACAGAGTGCTTACTTTATTGTAAGTTTAAATCCTTTAATAGGGTAGATTGTAATGATTTGAAGCTCTTAACGAGGCAGACCTCTAATAGGGTAGATTACATTTTCTAATCAAACATTGTAACCTTAACAGGTACACTTTATTACTGTAGTAGTGGAGACTTTTGTGGGTGTCATCCCCACCCTAGTTTTACCTATTTGGGTTTCTGGGTTATCAAGTTATTATGTTATGTGTTATCTATTTCATGGTGTGGATGTTATCTAAGATCACATTAGATTCATTTATGTATGAATGTGGATCAGTTTGTTTTAAGTGTTTAATTTTGAAGATCTGATTCACCCCCCCCTCTCAGTATCTTGCTTTCCCATTATTGTATTTCCAACAATTGGTATTAGAGCGCAGTTCTCAAAAAGGGTCATAGTCAGCTTGAGAATTAAGATGTTGAGATGGAGATCTACAAGATGGGTAAATTCATTGAGAATCAAAAGATTGATATTCAGCTAGCACTCCAACAACTTGAGACTGCAAGACAAGAATTAAAGAAGTCCTTGACTGCAAGAAAAGATTTGGCCAAACTAATGAATGACACTCATTATTAGGAAGAGGAAACCATAAATCTATTTTAGAATGGAGATTCTACTAAGAGCGATGCAGCAATAGAAAATCTACTGGAAAAGAATAGTGCACTATGTGAAGAAGTCAAAATTTTGAAAAAGGAACAAGAAGCCCAATCAATAAGAATGTGTGAAGTTGTTGAACAAAAAAAGAAAGTGGAAGATGACAAGGCTATGGCAGAAGAAGACAAAAGAATGATGGCTACCAAACTTGATGAAAGAACACATGATGTGCAAACCATGACAGTTAATCAAGTAGACATGGCAAATCAACTACTACTTGTGAATCAGGAGATCAGCAGGAAAGACTTGGAGATTGTAAATCTTAGATCTAAGAACAGTCAATTGAAAGATGAATTGAGATCTAAGAAAGAACTTAATAATAGAGTAAATGATCCAAGTGCAACTATGAACTACTTTGAACAACTGGTGGAAGAATCAAGAAGACCTAAAGATTATTTTGGGTTAGGTCACACTGAACAACATACAACCACTAAAGATGGAGAATCATCTAAGATAGGTGAAAGAAAGAATGTAAAGCTGAGAAACATGAAACCTATTTGTCACCACTATGGAAAACCAGGTCATACAACAAACATTTGCCGAAGCAAGAATGGTAGGTCCAATTTGAAACCTAACTTTAATGTTTATTTCTTTAATTGTAATAATTTTTGACATCAAGCACATGAATGTAAGGCAAAGGCACGCAAAACACCTAGAATCAATGGTAATTGCTATAATTGTCACAAATATGATCATAGAGCAAAATATTGTAGATCTAAAGGTAAACACCAATGGACATCAAAGGTACAAGAGAAATCACCAAGAAAAGGCAATACTTACAATTGGGATTACAACACATGGCATAGTTGTCATTACTGTGTTGAGTATGGACATGTTCTAGAAAACTGCATAAGGACACATTTCAAAGGAAAGTCTAAAATTTTGATGAATGGAAGCCTAGTTTGTCACAGTTGTCTGAAAATTGGTCATACAAGGAAAGATTGCAAAACTAGATTTCCTGCACCTATAGTTGAGCAAATTAGGGCACAGATGAACAAGAAATGGGTCAAGAAGTCTGAACCATGCAACAGTGAAGCTAATGAAGCCAAGGTCACCCAATCCAATGGATTAGGTGATCACATCATCTCCAACTATGAGAAAGAGGTATGTAAGGAACTATATCTAAAAATTCTTATCTTACATCAGTTCCTAACATGCAATGTACAAAAAGTCCATATTTTCATATGTTAAGATGCATAGGACATATTTGAAGACAAAATGCCGAGATGATAAAATTTCACTATAGGTGTCGAGCATCTATCATGGACACTAAAGCCGAGTTCTTTAGTGAGTGCTGATTTTTGTTTGCCGAGTAAAATTTTGTGAAGGCCAAGTGTAGTAAGCCGAGTGGGATGCAAGTTGTATTAAGGCCAAGGATAGCTGGCTTGCACTAAATCAACAGGTAGAACATTTAATGCTCACCTACCTTGACCTTTCGAAGATTATAAAGGATGAACAGTTGACATTTCATTTTTACCTTGCGATTTTACTATTTATGCAGCGATTGAAGAAATTTTTAGAATTGATCTTAACGGAACTACAGACGAAGATTTCATCAGTGTGCCATCAGCAATCTTAAAGTGAACAGTGAACAGAGAACAATGCAAAGCATTATTTGCCGAGGTATTATGTTTTCCATCTCTCAAACCCTAAATTTTAGAATTATGGCTGCAAGTTCTTTTGCACCAACTAAGAGTATGGAGGCAGAACAAGAACAAATTTAGTTGATTCAGAGTGATGAATGTGAACCTCTCAACTTTTGAGCCATTCCTAAAAGTGCGATACAGAGTAATTTAATGGGAGCCCTCTCATCCATTCCTCCCAAGGTACTTATGATTCATGATGTTTGATCATATTATATGGTTAAAATTGAAGAAGTAGGTGATAATGAATTAAGGAAATCCTACAACAAATTGTGTGATAATGGAGTTCTGAAGGTAGAATTCAAACATTTAGCCAAAAAAGGGTTAACTCGTGCCCTAGATTTTCCCCAAGGATTCAAAGATGAATGGATCAAGTTTATCCTTAGCTGAGTTCATGACATGATCATGTGGTTGGATAATGGACTAGTCAAGATCACCAGAAGCATGATTCATTGGGTGACTGGATATCCTATAGTGAATGAAAAGTGGACCATGAGGGATAACAAAAAAGAGGAAATTACATTGAACCCTGGAGCAATATGGAATAATAGAGGTATGACTATCTCTACAATTGCTAACCTAGAACTTGATTTTGGATTAAGGGTAATAGCATATAAGTTCTATCAGTCCAGCAGATTGGATAGTGTTCCCTGTACAATAGTTGATCAGGCACCAGAAAATTATGAAGAAGAATCACACATATGATCTTGCTGAGCTACAACTGACACAGTTAGTTGAGAACCTAGCATCAATCAGAAAGGCTAAGAGCTCATCATGTAAGTTTGTTTCCTTACTAGAATGTATATTTTTCTACATTCAAGACACATTTCCTACACTGGGAAATATTGTTTGGAAAAAGGATAGACCCATTACAATTCATATTAGTGAATGTCTAGAGAAACTAGGGAGTAACTTCAATAGCATAATGGGTAGCTATTTTGTAGAATTCAAGAAGAGAATGAGATTAAGGACTAGCATTCCTAAGTCACTAGTGGAGAAGCACTATGAGGAAATTTGTTTTCTAGTTGATACAAATAACACTTATATAAAGGCAGTGACTCCTAGAATAACATGTTTAGAGCCATTTCCATCTGAAATTAATGTTTATGAAGAATTAGCCGCCATCACTGCACTCCTAAATGAGGAAATTAACACCACATCTGAGAGATTTGGAAATTTTGATGAAGCTAAGGCTAATATTTCTAGAAGTTTGAATGAAGGAACTATGGAGAGGAAAAGAAAGAAGATAGTGAAAATTTTGAAGAAAATGGTTGGCTTAGGTTGTGATGAAGAACCTGAGGATGCACCTCTAGGCCTGACCACTGGACAAGGTGAGGATATTTCTATGGAGGAGGAATTCAGTGCATCAGAAGAGGTTACAAAGAAAGCTAAGGGAAAGAAACCATCAATTATCATAGTAACCAAGCCTATCCAAGCCAAACCCAAAGTTACACCTTCTGCAGCTAATCATCCAAGGAAAAGAGAATCTACTGTTACTTCCCTAGTAGAAGTGCAAACAAAAGTGTATGGTAAAAGGAAAGTTGCAAAAATTACTTCTGGAAAGGAAGCAAAGGTTGCTCCTAAGCCTGAGTCGAGTGAGCCAGCAAAAAGACCAAGAAGGAAATTAAATTTGGGGCCAGATAGTGATGAGGAGTTGACAGAAACTGATGAACCAACCAACACACCTACAGCCCATTTCAAGAAACCAGCAAGCATTGATGAGGTATGTGACACTTGAAGGAATTCAGGAGGGTTAACAACATTTAAGTTCATCAAGTATGAAAATTTGAAAATAGAAAATAGGCACAAATTATAGGAAGCACTCTTGGACATGATGAGTACCTTCAAATTGACTCCTACAGAGATAGGAAATCATGTTCCTGATGAACTATATGATTTTATGTCAAGCAAATGGGAATTTGCACTTGCCACTGAAAGACAGATCAGGGAAGGAACCCTAGCCAAGATAATACCTAAGTTAACCTCTAAACAATGAACCAAATTCATTGAGGATTATAAGAGTAGGTTTGTTCCCAAACTTGGAGGATATGTTGTTCTAAAGAATGATATATAAGGTTTAGTATAGCAAAGCACAAGGATCTGGAAATAAATTTTTGGATTAGTTGTTCCAAACGATAAGAAATTTGGTGAAGGGACATCTGAGCCAAAGGCACAAGAAGTTGAAGAAAAGACTACTCCTAAACCACAGATACCTAAAGATCAAATTTTAGTAGAAAAGGACATGACCAAAGATGCTTTGGATGCAACAAATTCTGTTGATCTGACTATAGACAGTCCTATGGATTATATAGTTGATGATCTAAGAAATTTTAATGTCAAGGAACAATAGATGCCGAGTGGAAAAGACACTGATTCTATTGGAATTATATTGAGATAATTTGTACTGAGAGGGGAGGGGTGAATCGGTACCTCTAAAAATTTTCTTGGTTAGCCCATTAACCCTTAGTCATCAGTTTGTAAAATAACTTATCTATCTATTCATCTTTCTTTATGCATATGAAATCATATCATACATTCGATTTGATGTGTAACAGTGAAAGAAACATACAGGAAATTAGATAACACATGACACAAGATATGATATCGCAGAAAACTCCTATTAGGAAGTAAAAAATATGGTGGGGATTGTTACCCACAAAACTTCACTATCTGCAGATAAGAAGGGTCGGTTAAGGCTTACAATTTTGGTCACTTCTGATGACCTACCCTGTTAGGAGTATAACATTGGAGACCTGTTAAGATCTACTTCATTTAAAGCTTTCAGCAACACTGTTAAGTGTGCACTCTATTAAGAGATTTACAAAGGGCGGTTAAGTCCACCTTCTACAAAAGGATTTTGGATGTGATGCACTTGTTAGAATTCAACTACATAGGTCTTTGATCTGATGATAAACGTAGTCTCCAATTGCTGATAATAGATCCTATAAAGCTTCATACATACTAGTAATCATCCTTCCATGATTGAGTATTACCTTTATCTGCTCGTCGGTAGCCTCTGTGTGTTCTTGTAAAACTGATGTACTCTATTTTTTCTCTTTGCATGAATTCTTCCTTCTCCTTAGATGCTCTTCATGGCTATCATAATAATGAATTCATGTGCTCACAATTGAGCATGAATATCTATTTATACTAATCTAGGCTCAATTCTTGATTCATGCATCATTGATTAACTCTAGATCAAAGATATACAACTTGATCTTGATCTGTAGTTAGATATGCTTTAAATCCGTTAGGATGATTTAAAGAATTTACATAAAGCATGCATGACCATTAGAAAAAAAAAAACAATTCTACAAAATAGAATAACTTTGCTTTATCCGCCGTGTATAAATCAGATCCACAAATTGCGGCTTTTGTGATTGTCGGTTCTGATGGTCGGTGTTATTGGTCGCCGGTGTTCCTTTCTTGAACATGTTGTCAGGTGTGCTTGTCTATCCTTGTCGGGTTTCTCTCGAAAATTGTGTCATCGGTAATGCTTATCTTCGCCAGTGCAGCTTGTCAATTTTATACTTAGATTTTTCTCAAAAATCTTCGTTCTGTCGGGTATGCTTGCATTTTACCGGTTCTAGCCTCTAAAATATGCTGCTGAAGTATTGTGAGATTTGGTAAAATGTGTGCTTGTAATTATATAATCTCTCCTCTGAATTGTGTCTTAGCATCCCATATTTCCTATCTTAGCCATTTTGCCTCAATTACTATGTCATGAAGTGCCTTTATGCTCTCGGCATTTGAGGTTAGGCTTTTTGCACTCTTAGTGACATTAGAATCAATTTCTGCATGTTTGTCACTGTTCTCTTTTGCAAATTTGTCAAGTGTGCACATCTTCTGAACTAAGGTTATTTCCTCTGCAATCATTGGTTCCAGTTCATCACTAAGTTCTAAGAGTTTAACCTTGTTCAGTGTCACTTCTTGGCTTATCTTATCAATTAGCTTGTATTGATATTTCTTCTGTGCTTGTTCTTCCATTGCTTGGTCAGCTTCTATCCCTTGCTTTGTGATAGCATCGGTAAGAACAACAATTTGTTCCTTAACTGAAGTATTTTCATCAATTTTCACTTCAGGAACCAGTTGTTGGAGTATTTCTTTGGATTTTTCAAGTGCCATGTTTTCTCTATGTTCTTTGATCATCTTCTTCTGTATGGATTTTCTTTGACAGAGCACTCCAAACTCTTGAAGTTTGTCACTATCCAAAGTGGTAATGTCCCAATTTGGTACTTTAATGACTTCATCAAGTGTGACGGCCAATATGTCATTCTTAACTGCTTTCTTCTTTTTCTTCTTTGGCTGGGTGGTTGATTGATGTACCACCATTTGTAAAGCCTGTGATTGTGTAGATTTTGTTGGTGAGTGTATAGAGGTTGAGGCATCCTTTTGTACCTGTTCTGTGATCACTGGCTGGTTTTGTCAAGACTTCTCCTCATGTACCTTGGGTGTTTCAACAGATGAATCTTCTTTTTGATTCATTTCCTCATTTCTCTTGACTTCATCACTCTTTCCTTGCTCTTCAATCTGCTTTGATGTGTCCTCTATTATTTTCTCTACCTCTTGCTCTTTCTTTTCATCAGTGGCATCCTTCATTTCTGTGTTGATATCCTTTGGAGTATTTGATGCCCCTTTATTTTCATTTGTACCCATATCTTTGGGTATATCATCATCTTTCTTAGATGACTTGTCTTGGCTGGACTATAAATCGATAGCATCTATCAATATATTCATATTAGTTGGCATATTGACAGTTGTAGTGTCAATAGCTATGTCCTGTTTGTCGGTGTTAACCCTTGTAGCAATGATATTTTCATCTTTTTGCATATCTATTGCAGGGTCTTTTTTTGTAAAGGTGTCGACTATGTTGTCTAACCATGAATCATCATTTATGTCCACATCTAAGTTACCTTTGATTGAGAGTTCCTCCTTGGCAACTTCTTCACTTTCCAAATTAATGTGGATGGGGCTTTCTGGTACTTGATCATTTTGGCCATCCTTTGACCAAATTTCATCTATAATAACAGGTTGTTTCTGCCCTATTATTTGTACTTCTTCATTGTCCAACTCAACTGATGAGTTACCTATTTTAGTGATGATCTCTTTTTCGGGACTGCTCTCTTTTGCAGGTTTTAAAATATCACTCCATATCTTATGAGTGTTTTCTTCCAGCTCAATGAGTTTTTCTTGGAAAAATTTATAAGCTCTCATTTTTGGTGAGAATTTCTTTGTATATTTCTCCATGACTTCATTGATTTCCTCTTTTGTTGATTTAGGAGGCATAAGAGAGACTAGTACTCTTTCTCTTATCCTCTTCTCTTCGTGGAGTGCAAAAGTAAATCTAGAGGATATGTTATCCATTAGTTCTTGTGGAACATCTTGTGAAGTGAAGTGCAGTGGGACATAATAGTGTTTGCACATTTTTGCTATTAGCGCATCTTCTATCTTATCCTGTTCTGCTTTATCCCATTGTAACCATTTCTTAATCTTAGGATGTCTAACAGATGCAGTTGTAGAAATGTACTTACATACTTCATCAATGTTGTCAGATAATGATGTAACCTTTGCCTTTTCTCTTGCTAGTTTTATAGAGTCAGGTTCATCCATTGATGATTCCTCTAAGTCTTCATCATTCTGAATATACTTCCTCCTCTTGGCAGGTGCCCTAGCAGGTTGTTTTGCCTTTTGAGGTGCATGTTTCCTCTTGTACACCTTCCCTTTTACCATGGGAGAAGGAATTGCATCATGTGTTGTTTGGCTTCTAGTTCTAGATTTCTTTTGTGGAGGAGGAGGTGGTGAATTAGACTTTTCTTCCTCTGATTCAATTGGTTCTATTGTATCACCGATGGGAAGCTATCCCTTGGTGTCTTCCTCCTTACTCTGTTCTTCCTCCTTACCTTCTTCTTCATCTTCTCCATCAAAAGATATATTCAAGTTTTTCTTTATATTCTTTACCATTCTCTTAGACTGCTTTACAGCCTTCTTGACAACAATATTTGTCTTGATTTTTAGTTTGGCTTCCTCATAGGTGCCAAATCTCAGTTGTTTGTTGTCAATGGGTTCATTTAACAATGCCTTAATGGATTTTGTTGCTAACCCTATTTTAATTTCATAATCAAGATTTTGTAGCCATGATTTCCTTGGAACTACTGCTTAAATATATGTGAAGTCTGTATCCACCATAAAATAAATATCTTCTATGTATTCCTCTATCAGACCTTCAGGAATTCTACTCCTAGCTTGTAGCATCTCCTTAATTTTTTAAAAGTACTCATGCATTACATTGTCAAAATCTGTACCTAGTGATTCAATGAATTCACTGATCTGCATGGTAATCGGTCTACTTGTGTCCCATGCTACTTTTCCTATTGAAGGAAAGTACTCTTTGAAGTAAAAGAATATACACATGATGAGAGAACAAAACTTACATGTGTTTGTCCTTGAGGACCTTATGGTGCACATGTTCTCCTCAAATTGGTGCAGTAGCATCTCTGCTAGATCCATCTTCTTCCCCTATTTGATGATCTTATACGCTGTGCTCATTGTAGTGCTAGAAATACTGTTCATTTTGCTAGCTTGGAATATCTTGTATCCAACTACGCAAGCTCCAAACTTCAGCTCTGCATCGGTAATAGTGTTTACCTTCAGTGCCCTTTTATCTGATTTTGCACCGGTTAACCTCTCCACTTCTACAAGAGATGGATGTTTGTGAGCTTGAGGTTTGTTGGTTGTTGGATAACCTATTACTACGTGTATAACATCTTTTGTTATTGCCTTTGGTTTGTTCAGCCATAGAATGTTGTTGTGAACTCTGCTTAGATCAATTTTGATCCACTCTATTTTGAAAACCCTAGGAAAATGAAGTGCATTTGTCAAACCTTTCACTTCTATGTGTTTATGCTCTTCCTTAAGCTTACCACCATCATCAAAAAGTGCCTTATAGGCGATGTCAAGGTCTAGATATCCTATCTCTGAGATCTTGTAGTGAATAAAAGACCTAACATCCTCGACCAATAAAGCCCTAGCTGGGATTCGAGAGAATGCTCTAAAATCATCTAGTTGAGAGGCTATCTCGGGATGTAGCTTGTATTTCGGTTCAGCACATGGCCCTCTTCTAATGAGTTTAAATGGTTTCATTTTGTCATCTTTAAGTTTCTCTACCCAAGAAGTCGATGCCATTATTTTTGAGATTTTAGTGATTTTCCATAAATCTAGACAGTGCAAACGGTGAGTGAATGAACTTACTGGTTGTCTATGATCTCCTTCGAATTTGAATGCTTAGAGAATGACTTCTACTAGGTTGCTCCTCAAAATGTTCAAAAATTGCTCTGCTTTGCTCGAAAATCGTGGGTGCGAAAATGAGCTTACCTGTCGGGCTTTTATACTTTTTGGTGCCCTAAGTTGTCATCAATGCTAACCAACTTCGTCAGTTTATGAAGACTGCCTCCATCGGTAAATACATTCACAACTCCTCCGGTGTCTGTTTGCAAATTGTCGGGGTAGCTTAGCGGTGTTGAAGACTTCACCGATGATCGTCGGTGATATAGTGACAATAGCTTTTGTAGATTCAGTGTATACCGATATTCGTTGGGTTACACACAATTTTGTGTAATGATCGATACATTTTGGTAAGTATTGCATGTTTTTATGTGTGTGTTCACCGATGCATTTTATGCCCAATAACCCATGGTTTCTTTGTAGTAGATTAGCAAGTAACAATATATTGCATCTTTATTCATGCCTATATAACAATATGAACTGTGTAATGGAGGTGATGTATAGTAAAACTTGTGATAATGCAGTTCCATACTTACTTGTGCAATCTAGTTAGATGTAGTGATGTCATCAGATCCAGTGGATGGGGTGTCACCATTTGCATTTCTTGTACTAGCACCTTCAGTGTTTAAGGCTTTTACCCACATTTTATTTCTCATTATTTTGATGTCATCAATCGTATTTCCCTTGGGATGTGTATTTGTATATGTCAGTCGGTCTTTGCAATCTTTTATCACATGTCCAACCTTATGACAATGTAAACATGCCATACCTGGATTGGACCATCCTCTTGACCTTCTGGTCCACTTTCTCATACAGTTTGCAGCAATATTTCCATACCTTCCACATGCTGTGCAATTCACCCATGTGTTATAGTCCCAAACATATGAGTTACCCTCTCTGGTTGGTTTGTAGCTTTTATCAGTTTCTTTCTGAGTCCAAGCTTTGTTGTTCTTTTTCTAGCATTCGTCATGTGTATGCCCATTCATCTTGCATGTAGGAAAGTACTTGTCCATATAGGTTTTTCTCTTTGGATTTATCACTTTGGATCTGCACTCATGTGCCTTGTGTCCTTTCTTTTGACATTTATAACAATTACCAATAAAAGTAGATTGTGCTTAAGAAATACCTTTCATTTTTCTTCTACAGATGTTTGAGGTGTAGCCTGGTTTTCCACAGTGATTGCATGACAGCTTCTTGGATCTTGGGGTTGTGAAAGCATTCCTCTTATCAGATTGATTAGAGGATTCTCCATTCTCATTGTACCCTAACCCTGTGTAGTTTTTGACTCTTCTTTGTCCATCAAGAAAATCATCTATCCTTTTGTTTTTGTCCTTAGCCTTTTTGATCAATTCGTTGTGTTGATTCTGGACTTTGATTTCATTCTTCAATTTTTCATTTTCTTCTCTTAGCTCACCAATGATCTGTATTCTTTCAATGAGTTATGTACTTATTATGTTTGCTTCTTGACTCATAAGAATAATCTGGTTGGTTACCTCATGGTGATGCTCAGTGAGTCTTTGAATGTCTGATTATTTCTCTTGTAGTTTCTCTATAATTTTCCTCCTATCATCAATGGCTAGTGTTCTTTCATTTTCAGCTTTTCTTGCATCATTCATAACATCAACCATCTTTACCATTTGAGTCTCTTGACCAATTTGTAGCATCTTGATTTGATCTGTCAGATGTAGATTGACCTCTTGCATACTTGTAATTTCTTCAATTGATGCGTCTGAAGCTTTGCTCAATGATGATTTTTACTTTTCAAAGTACTCTTGTATTTCCATTTCTTTGTAGTCTTTCTCATTCAGCCTGGTCGCCATAATCTGTCTTTCATCAAGAAGTTTTCTCAGCTTTATCTTCGCCTCCTTATACTCTTCATAGTTTATTTGCATTTGTAACTGCTCATTCTCAATAGTCATATCCAGTCTGAACTTGTCCATTGCTCTAATCTTTTCTCTCAAGTCTTTAAGATTTTTCAAGAGAGAGATTGTGCTCTGATACCAATTATTGGAATTATATTGAGATAATTTGTACTGAGAGGGGAGGAGTGAATTAGTACCTCTAAAACATTTCTTGGTTAGCCCATTAACCCTTAGTCATCAGTTTGTAAAATAACTTATCTATCTGTTCATCTATCTTTATGCATATGAAATCATATCATACATTCCATTTGATGTGTAACAGTAAAAGAAACATACATGAAATTAGATAACACATGACACAAGATATGATATCACAGAAAACTCTTGTTAGGAAGTAAAAACTGTGGTGGGGTTTGTTACCCACAAAACTTCACTATCTGCAGATAAGAAGGGCCAGTTAAGGCTTACAATTTTGGTCACTTCTGATGACCTACCCTATTAGGAGTATTACAGTGGATACCTATTAAGATCTACTTTGTTTGAAGCTTTCAGCAACACTGTTAAGTGTGCACTCTGTTAAGAGATTTACAAAGGACAGTTAAGTCCACCTTCTACAAAAGGATTTTGGATGTCATGCACTTGTTAGAATGCAACTACATAGGTCTTTGATCTGATGATAAATGCAATTGTCAATTGCTGATAAAAGATCCTATAAAGATTCATACATACTATTAATCATCCTTCCATGATTGAGTATTATCTTTATTTGCTCGTCGGTAGCCTCTGTGTGTTCTTGGAAAACTGATGTACTCTATTTCTGCTCTTTGCATGAATTATGCCTTCTGCTCCTTAGATTCTCTACATGGCTATCATAATAATGAATTAATGTGCTCACAATTGAGTACGAACATCTATTTATACTAATCTAGGCTTAATTCTTGATTCACACATCGTTGATTAACTCTAGATCCAAGATATACAACTTGATCTTGATCTGTAGTTAGATATGCTTTAAATCCATTAAGATGATTTAAAGCATTTACATAAAGCATGCATGACCATTAAAAAACAAAAAACAATTCTACAAAATAGAATAACTTTGCTTTATCCACAGTGTATAAATCTGATCCACAAATTGCGGCTTTTTTGATTGTCGGTTCTGACGGTCAGTGTTCTTGGTCGCCGATGTTCCTTTCTTGAACATGTCATCAGGTGTGCTTGTCTATCCTTGTTCAGTTTCTCTGGAAAACTATGTCACCAGTAATGCTTGTCTCCGCCGGTGCAGCTTGTCAATTTTATACCTAGATTTTTCTCAAAAATCTTTGTTCCATCGGGTATGCTTGCATTTTATCGATACTGTTTGTGGTTCACCGGTAATGCTTGTTGTCTATCGGTAATGCTTGTTGTCTGCCGGTAATGCTTTCTGTCTATGTTTTTCATTGATTATACTAATGGAAAAATAATGTCATCAGATTAGCCTATTAAGGCAGTTGATACTGAAGAAGAGAAGTCCACAGCATCTGGTGAGAAAATTGAAGTTGTCAAGAATCAGCAAAGTGAAGGGCAACAAAAAACAAATAAACAAGAGGTAACTTCATAGAATCCACCTATTTTAGAGGTTGTGAAGACAGTTTTAGATAGTGGAGTAGTGATAATAGATTTTTTTGATAAGCCTGAAGAAGAAGAGGCTGCATAAGTGTTGGTTGAGCTACCACATGCTGCATCATCCACTCCCACAGGTCCTGAAACTTGTGGTATGATGAATCCATAGACTGTATTGATAGAATTGAAGGAGGCATTGGATACTCAAATTTTCAAAGGGAAAGATATTATGCTGCCGAGCATAAGTTCTCCAGAAATGAAGAAGAAGTCTCTGATACTAGATGTAACATTAGATGAAGTCATTGTCATTCCACAATGGAATCCCAATGAGTTATCTTTTGAACAAATAGGGACTCTTCAAGAGTTACTTAAGAGGAAGAAGAGACTGGAAGAGATGAAGATAGAACAAAAGAAAAATCAGGTGTTGCATGACATCAAAGACATATTTACAAAGGCTTTTGAATTAGAGGATGAAATGCCTCAAGCTCCAATCATAGATCAACTAGTCACCATTGTACATAAAGTAATAGATGAGGACATAGACAACAATGAGAAGCTTCTACAATGGTCCAAGAGAAGATTTGAGAGAAAAGTTCTAGAGAAGATCTCAGAAGAAATTACTACCAAACAGGTTGAACTTTCTGTTCTTGTAGAAACCTTAGAGAAAGTTACAGCCAATGTTTATTCTTTTTATAGGAAATTATGTGATGTTGAATTTTTCATAAAGGATAATTTACAGCTTGTTGAGAAGCTACAGTTAGATTTGAGATCAACTGGTACTACTTTAGGTAAAGATACTACCTCTAGTTCTTTAAATTTTAATAAGCTGATAAATGCACAAAGGAGAATAGCCGAGCTTATGGCTGAAGATGGTCGCATAAGGGCCAAGTTGATAACTATTCAGACAAGTTTGTTGCCTCACTTGGAGGTAATACAGAAGGAACTTTCAAAAGCTAAGGAGTTATCAGAGAGCACTGCAAATCTATCGACTGCAGAAAATTTAGTGAGTCTAGCTACCGAGCTAGAAATAAAATTGGAGGTTATGAAGGTTGCAAAGGAAAGCTGGGATACAACGTTTGAATCCACCCTGCAACTTCATAAACAATTTTTGGATAAGTATAACTTAACCCCACCAGCAATCAATGCCAAAAACAAGGGGGAAGTTAGTTCTACGGAAGGGGGAAGTTAGTTCTACGGAAGGGGGAAGTTAGTATAGAAGTTGGCAAGGAGTTATGAAAGGATACATTAGTACAGAAAAGGTACACTTGTATATAATTTTTGAAGGCATTGTAAAATTTTTGTATAAATATATTCGTAGGGGGAGTACTTAGCGTAGTTAGGCAATATTTTGACAAATGTACAGAAGTAATGATAAGTGTTTTTGCCACTAATATGAAAGGAGGAGATTGTTAATCTCTAAGTTCTGTTGATGATTAGTGACCAACACTTAGTCATTCAATTAGGCATTTTTAGTTGGCTATCACTGTGGCTGAGCTAAAACTATGCAAGGCCGAGCAACATTGCCGAGCAATTTTCAGTATGCCTAGTTACATTGCCAAGCTGAGTTACATTGCTGAGTCGAGTAGAGACAGAGTTATTAAATGTCGAGCGACAGAGAAGACAAGTGCCGAGAAGAACACTTTTTGTATACATGTTTGGAATGATACAAACTTCAAGGATAAGTGATCTGGCCGACTTGTATAAGGTTTTTGGGCCGACTTATGTATGCATTTAATATTCTTATACGGAGTTAGTTATGCATTTAATTGTTTTATCCTATGCATGACTCATTGTAAACATTAATTGTAATACCGTCATGGTATGGGTATTGGATCTTGATTGTTGATCTAGATCTCACTGTCAGATTTGTATAGCTATATTAGATTTCTTCGAAACCCTATTTTATTATGTATGTGCAAGAGGCAGAAGAGTAATTTTCGAAGTGACTGCATTTTAAAGTGAAATGCACAGAGGGTTATTTTGTTTAGAAGCAGAGATCAAGCAGAGCATAACATAGTGAACAATAGAGTAAAGTAATATTAGATTATAAGATCATAGAAAATACTAGAAAGAGGAGATCCGTCATCAGCATCATAATGCATATCGAAGGATCAATACTTGAGACTTTTTAATCATTGTATCAGGTGAAAATCTCTTAACAAAGTGGTTTTAGCAGGCCTTTATTTATCTCTTAACAGAGTGCTTACTTTATTGTAAGTTTAAATCCTTTAATAGGGTAGATTTTAATGATCTGAAGCTCTTAACCGGGAAGACCTCTAACAGGGTAGAATACATTTTGTAATCAATCATTGTAACCTTAACAGGTACACTTTATTACTGCAGTAGTGGAGACTTTTGTGGGTGTCATCCCCACCCCAGTTTTACCTATTTGGGTTTCTGGGTTATCAAGTTATTGTGTTATGTGTTATCTATTTCATGGTGTGGATGCTATCTGAGATCACATTAGATTCATTTATGTATGAATGTGGATCAGTTTGTTTTAAGTGTTTAATTTTTAAGATTTGATTCACCCCCACCCGCCCCCCCTCTCAGTATCTTGCTTTCCCATTATTGTATTTCCAACAAAAATGTCACCCTAAAAATCTAAAATTCAAGGAGGAAAGTGTCAAAATGTAAGATCTGTATTGATCTTTCTAAATTTAAACTTGCTAAACTTCACTTTCTTTAATCATGTTGAACATGGTTGTGCTTCATGCTGTAAATGAAAGCAACACAATCAATAAAAAAATTAACTGGCTTGGAATAATAAAAGGTGGACATGGGACTTCACGAGGATTGGAAGCCAAGCTTGACACTAGTTTTCAGTGGAATTACAGTTTTCTTGACAATGTTCAATATTAGGTGCATCCAAGACCAAACAATGAACAACATCATATCTTCAAAAATAAGTCTATATTGAAGCAATTTGGATACCTATATCAATAAATTTGAAATATACCCTACAGATTTCCTAATAGACATCACTTAAAAAAACAAGAATGTTGGTTGATATACCATGAAATATATTTTAGAAATAACTATGATTTGCCTCTAAAATAGAAAATTCTACCCATTTAACCCTTTTGTAAGACTTGTAACAACAATAGACAACTTGGAAAAATCATTATGAGCTTATGGCATCCCTAAAGCTCATCTTGTAGATTATTGAACTTAGTGATTCATAAGATTGACATCTAAGCTAGAAAGGATACTGTCATGGAATACAAATGTTGTTGGCATCTTAAATGCAAATTTCAGAATATTGTTAGTTGTATATTACAACGACCTATTGGTGTTCCAATTAATTTCTTGAATTTCTTGTAGGTAATATCAAGCAAAATTGGTTCCAAAGTAATAACCTTGACTGAGGAAGATACTCACTATTGTTATCGCTAAACATCATTTAGCTAACTTTCAAAGTTGTTTCCTTTATAATCTCTCTATGAAGTTGAATGTGATGCAAGAAGCATTCCCTGAATCAATGATACCAACCATATTTTATGCAACTAACATGTGGTTACTTCACTTCCTAGAAAATGCTATAATCATATTAGAGATTAAA
>MU228113.1:112664-135963 GCA_018584345.1 Thuja plicata
TCTCTCTCTCTCTCTCTCTCTCTCTCTCCCCATTTCCTCTATAAATAAGATGAGTTTTAATCTCAAACCCCCCTTAATTTTCAGAGTTGAAAGCATTGTTATGTTGTTAAGATTATTTGTGAAACCATGTTGCATCTTAGCTTTGCCATTATGCATTGTTGTTATCTCCATTTTTAGAGCTAATATGCATGTTTCTTGATCATTTAGATTACTTTTTATTCAAATCTTTCATTCTTAGGTTGTATATGTCACTGATTTGTGCATAATCTGAGGGCATGAATATGACATTCTTGAAAATCCTCCTAGATAGGAAGCAATGGATCAGTTTTAGTGATTTAGATGAAACCCTTACTTTTTATGCTTTTTCACTAATATAATGATCTATTGAAGTGTCATGTTGCAGATAATAGGTCCAAAAATTTACACACACATTTTTGGCACCGACTGTGGGTCTCGAATTCAGATTTTGCCTCATTTTGCATCTAATTTTCACTAACTTGTCTTCACAGGTTTCAGGTACAGGCTTGTTTTTGGTGATAAAGGCTCACATCTAGTATATGCACTCACATCGTAGAATCTAGGCTCACATCCTGGATACCCTGAGTCATTTCTAGTAAAGGCTCACATTTGGTAAGCATTTCATCATTTTTGGGAGTGTTTCATCACATCTGGTAAACACAATCCTATCTGGTAAATATAGGGTCACATCTGGTTTATGTTATTAAAATCTGAAAAATCTAACCATTAACATTTGTGTATTTGTTGTCTTTGATCTTTTCATAGCCTAACTTGTGTTTATAGATCATTGTTGGAGACTCTCTTGTTCAAAGAAGTTTGAAAAAGAATACTAACTTGTGGTTTTACAGGTTGCCAATCCCCCATTTTGACTTCTATTTTTTTTATTCTTTCAAAACTAAAGACATTTTGCAATCTCATTCTAAATTGACCATAGGAATATTCTCTTTTCCTTTTAAGGAATGTCAGAAACTCACAAGTCAATTTATGATTTGAAAGGAATTTGGGGTAACTGAATAAAGCAAACAAACTCACTGTTTAGACTTGATTTTGGCAAAGTAATTGAACAACACAAAGCATTAAATTTTGTGGGATAATTGAACAACTTCATCGTCTAAATTTTTGGAAAATAGTAATTGAACAAGAAAATCACCTAATTTTGGGGTAAATGAACAATCAAACTTTGGTTTCAAAGTACTATGTTTTCATAATTTAGGAATATTTAAATCAAGCTCACATAGCTTGAGGGAATGAACACTTGATTGGAGTGTTTTAGGAGAAAATGGCATGGACTAGGAAAGTATGCTCTTCTTCTTTCAAAGAATCAAAAATCTAGAAATCCTATGCTCGCCAATCATTTGTATGCCTATTAAACAGTAGAGGGCCTACCGATTGAGGAAAAAATCTCCCGGGAATGACCCAAGTGAGGACAAGTTTTACACCAACCCTTCCAACTCATTATAAATAATTGCTTCCTTGTAGGCCAAAGCCTCAGAAGATAGAATCAGTTTTGTTCCTGGAATTTTGACATCATTCCTTGAACATGCTTGAGCATTTGTAGAGCGGAGCCACTTGAATCTTGCTTGCGAGACTACACCTATTTGATTACTCATAGGGCTATATGCCTTAATTTTTCCCTATGCAATTCTATGAGAGATGGTTTTGAATGGATTACCCCATCATAAACAACAAACTTCATAGACAAAACTACCTAATTCATCCCTAAAAGGGTGATAATCCTTGTGCAAAGAAAAAAGTAATTACCCCAAGACACTCGTCATATCATGCCCTCACTTGTGTTTGGAGTTGGCTAATATGGCATCATGAATAGAGCCATTGCGTGCTTGGTGATGGTCATATTCTGATTATCATTTGAGTGTGTACCTAAGTCAATGAGCAAGGATTTTCATCCTCTACCTAGAAAATAGGGCGTAAGAATGTGCTTGTTCACCCCTAACAATGCAAATCTGCTTGAATGTGTTTGAAAATTCACTAACGAGATAAATCATTCAAACAAGAAATAAAATTCAATACTTTGGCTACATTTTGTATTTTTCACTCACTGGAAAGACTCAAAAACAACATCTTATCAGACAAATTTGCATGAACTTCAAGACAAATCAGACACCAAACTGACAGAATGACACACAGTCATTTTTGGTCCATCCTAGCTCACATCTGGTGCACATAAAATCACATGTAGTGTGTAAACTCGCATTTGATAAATCTTGCATTATTTTTAGGGAGAAATATCACATCCTGTATACTTAGGCTCGCATCTAGTTTTGCAAAAACTTGCATACAGAGTGTCACATCTAGGAAAGTGGACACTTGCATAGTTGCCTCTCAGAGAAAGTTAGTTTATTTGGATACCCTTTTGTCTCTTTAGTCTGCCCCTATTGCTTTTTCTGGTCTCCCTATTGTTGTGTCAAAACACTTTTTCAAATGTCTACCTTGCATGTCCTGTCAGCTCCTCACAATCAGTTTTAATACATGTGGTCAGTTCACTTTTACCAACAACTTGATTTCCAGCTCACTATCAAGGCATTCTGACCCTTTGACACTGGAATCATTTACTTCCACCAAAACACAAACAACACTTCTACCTAGACACACTCACTTGAATGATTTGAGACACTACCTGACACTCTCAAGAAAATTTGATAAAGTTGAGATACAACTTCATGGTTAGCACAATATGCAACAAGTACACTTCTAAAGAACTTGAAGTACTTCCTAGATCACTACACTTTCAACAAGGAGAAACATCCCATATTTCCCTACTCGATTTATACTATCCATAAATGGACAGACCTACTCACGAATGGAGTCAAGCCTTCGATGAATATGACCGTGATGAAAACCACAAATGGGGGGATAGTGATGATGAAGAAGAGAAACACTTTAACCATCCTTTGTTTGGTTTAGACAATGAGGAAGACATCACTGAAGAAGAATACAATTGTTGTAGGTCAAAAAGCCTTATGATTTAATTTTTCCAAGAGTCATGTTTTATGTTGAAGTGCATATTGAATCTTGAACTTTAAACTTCACAGTTCAAATTTTAAAGTTCAATTTCCCATTTTCCACTTGACATCCTCGTAAGCTTTTACTTTGGTCAGAAAATTTATTTAGCCTGTGCGTTTGTGTGTAAACGCAATACCAAATATTGAATCTTGAACCTCACAATTTTTGTTCATGGTTCACTTTTCCATATTACGCTTGTCACTTTTCATGCTCAACCCGTGTCTATTTCCTTCTTGACATCAGTGTTTTTCACTATCTTGAACTTTGAGCTTCTACTCTTTGTGTTCATAATTCAATATCTCCCCATGCGTCTTGTGTTAGTCTATCTTATCTATTATTTTATTAATATACAACTAAGGCATATGGAATTTTGAACTTTGAACTTTGCGCTTCATGGTTCAAGGTTCAAAATCTGAAATGTGACAGTGATCAAATACTCATGACACGTGCTGGATATCACTTTCCTTTAAGAGATCAATCTAAAAAGATAGGAAATAAATGTCAGCTCAGGAGAAGTACATCTTGCCTGAATAGGAAATAAATGTGATTGGACGTGGCCAAAAAATGACGGAGAAAATCATTAATTTGCAACATGCAATCATGATTACCAAAGAAGGGAAAATTAAATGTATGTATTAAAACCTTTCTAGTTGCCTTTTTTGTTTTCATACAACCGTTGGGAGCACATTCAGAGCCGAAGCACGTTGAAGGTTTTTCTCTGGAAGAAAAAAGAAAAATATACAACTTCGGTGAGTTTCAAGTAATCTTCCACATTCTCCTTTCTAGTTTTAAGAATTATATGCTGTAAGAAAGGAAATTCCAGGCTTTTTCATCTCTTTATCTAGAAATTATTTATTTAAGGGTTACTATGGGTAGTCCTAGTGAGGTGGCTTCTCAAGCCATATTTATAAAGGAAAACAAGTTTTCTCCTATTAATACTTGTTTACTAGAGATGCGAGACACAGTTCTTGTCAATGAAGACTTAGAAAATATTGTTCAAAGGGGCCTTTCCAATCCATGTTTGGCCCAATGCATCCTATCTCTACTCCTGTGGGAGATTTGGTCAGTAAGTATCTTGGAAAAACTCCATGAGTCAAGAAACCAAAGGTGGAAGCAATGGTTGATGTGGATGCTAAAACAGGCCATTGGATGGCTGAAATATTCAAGCCAAATTCTGATAAAACTAGTGATGAAGTCACAGAGAAAGATTTTATTGTGGAAAATATAGATTTGGGAATGTTCACTAGGGCCACTGACTTGAAGATTCTGAATTCAGAAAATAATAAGATAAACCATGGTGTACTGAAGGATGCAGAAAACAAGATGAGATTAAAGCATGCTCTTTGTGAAATGGCCAAATACATCAAACAGCTTCAAGATTCTATGCCTCAACCATTGTCCATAGTCCCATTTGACCTGGATGTCAAGTCTCCAAAGAACCAAAAATTCCTAGATCAAGTTCACAAAGATAGGTCCGTATCAAAGGCCTTCTTCATCTAGATGGATAAGGTAATTGAAGAAATTACAAAATTTACTGGTGATTTTGATAGTTTGCTAGATAAATTTGAACAGTTATTAAAGATAGTTGAAAGAGAGGTGGATCTGTGGAGAAAGGAAAAACAAAAATTGGAAATTGAAGTAAACAACATGGAAAAAAATTTATAATTACGGTATAAACAAGTTTCTCTCTGAAAAAGAAGTGCTTGGAATAGATGAGAATTTTCTATTTATTGTTAAGATGAAAATGGAATGGGAAGGCGCACTGTATGAACAAGCCATTGGGGAATCATCCCAGATAATGAAAACTAGATTAGTTCAAGGGAGATCATGCATGCACAAAATGAATATACAGGAAAAATCATTGGACTGGAAAACGAGGCTAGTAGTGAAATGACCAAAGTACTTTCTTGTTTCAATCAAAAGGTGGAAAAAATGAAAGCTACTAAAGAAGTTGGAATGAAAGATCATTCAATTTTAGTTCATGTGGAGTCCGTAGTGGTTTATGGTTATGAACAAATGAAAATATTCGAAGACAAGTCCCAGTAGATGTAGAATTTTAAGAATGTTTGGCTGCAAAGGTTTGAAGCAATTGCCAAACCGAACCAAGAGCCGACGAAGAGCTTTGCCATGGAGTTTGAGGAGTGGAAATATGAAAAAGACACCACTAAAGCACATGATGGATCTGAAATTGGCCTATCGGCCAATTAGTTTTTTGGATTGTTTTTTTGTTTTGTTTTTTCCAAAGGTTTTTGCTATCTTTAGGGAAAATTAGTTATTGAAAATTGAATCAAGTTCTGCGTGGCTATATATGTTATTTTGAAAGACCAATTGAGGGTCAGTTCTCTGGATAAGAAAAACTTTGCAACATGATTTGTTTTGTTTAAAGTTATATCTATGGTGTTAAACTATGAATTATGAATATATATGAATATATTATCAGTTGGTTATATAAGCAGATCTTGGTATTTTCATTGATCAGTTGGTCTATTGGAGTGTACAATTTCAATTTTAGTCAGAATTAGATGAGTATATTATCATAATTTTCAAGTATATCTCAGAATTTAGTTAGTAATCTTTTTCAAAGATTTGACATCTTTATGAATCGACCTTTCTTAATATAATTGTCTATTTAATATTTGAGTCAGTTGGCTCAGATATCTTAAAGATTTTACAATCTCAAAATAGTTAGCTACCATTTATCTATGATGAATGTGAATTGCAACCTTTCATATTTTCTAGTCAAAAGTGTATCTTAAAATAAATTCTTTCTCAATAAAGGGTTATTACAGATTAATCATTGTATAAGGTAATTGTTCCATTAAAACAAAGAGTGTAGTTGTGAGTGACTCACTCAACTGTTAGTGCATTTTTCCTTCTGCATTCAGGGTATAAGAGTCTTTACTTGTCATTTTTGAAAGGGAAAAATATGTTCACTAACAGATTTTTGGCGACTCTACTAGGGACATCAGTATGCAATTTTGTCTCCTTATGAGATTGAATCATGGTATTACGTGTTGATGTAATACCTAGTCAAGAAGAAATTCCTCTTTTCCTTCAACCCAACTTGCACTTTTTAGATACTCAAGAGGACATTATTGCTGATTTACACGCTCTGTCCTAGAACCTAAGAGTAAATAATCAGCAATATCAGCAAGTCTAACTTGTTATAAAGGAGTAAGAAGAGATTGGGGAGTGGCTGAGAGGACTTCCCATAGCTCAAGAAGCTGTAGTAGTGGATAGAGCAGCACAAGTCCCACAAGGACCTTAATCCTGGATTCTCGTCCTTATACCAGGGCTCAGAGGAGGGAAGGTATCTTTGATAGATTTGATCAAGAATTGCAGAATTTTGATTTTCCAATCACCTTTACCCCTAAGAAGAAAGAAAAAAGTAGAAATTCCTCTCCGCCTAAGGTTTCCCCTGAAGAATCTTCAAGTCATTTTAATTGGCAAGCCCTAACATTATCTAGAACTCAAGCACCACCTCTTGTAACCATCTTCCCGAAGTCAATCATGGCTTAACCTTGGGGAGCGACTGTTGGTCCTTTAAATGTTGGAGGAAACCATCCCTTACCAAAAGGGGCTAGAGATGTATTACCTAAATTCTATGGTAATGGAAAAGTTTCTATAGATGATCATCTAAATTCTTTCAATACTGCTTGTAGAGTTTTAGATGTCCAACACAAAGATGTGGCAATTAGGTTATTTGTGCAAACACTTGCCGAATCAACTACCAACTAGTTCATGGAAAAATTCAACAAGATCCTATACCAAATTCCCAAGCCAAAAGACCAAATGGTGAAAATCAAAAGGGTTTGTTCGTCAATGCTATGCCACCAGACATAAGTTATCAGTTGAGATGGGATAGTGTTGTTGATCTAGTTGCCGCCCAAAACCTTGCAGTAGAACTTGAAGATGCCCTAATAACAGCATGAAAGTGGAAAAGGGAAGTGCAAACATCAGCTAATCAACCATCTACTTATGGTTTTAAGGACCCATTATTACAGAGATTAGTCAATAACATGGTCTCCCTAAAAATATATTAACCAAAATCTACTCCCTCCCCATATCAGGATATACCTTGTAGATATCCAAATCAAGGGATGGGAAATTATGGGAAATCATCAAATGTCTTGCCAATTCAACAAAGACTGCAAATTGAGCCTCCTCCTGTGAGGATTAATATGTGTGTTTTCCATTTAATAGATGAGCACGATGGAGATACATGTCTTGAGATGGTGCGATATAAGTAGTTACAAGCTAATAAAGAAACTATCCAAGAGATTCCTGCTAATGAAGAAAACTTTGGAGGACCTGGTGACTCCGTAAGTTACTACCTAGAGTATGAGTTTGATTCAGACCATGGTGGTGACATTTTAATTACTCTTGAGGAAGCTTCTTGTTCTGTGCTTACCAGGGGTCAACAAGGTAGAAAAGGCACCAATTGGTTTTCGCATCCATTTCAAAATAAAAAGGAGAAAGAGCATATGAACCAAAGTAGTGGCTCAAAGGCAGAGGAAAAGGCAGAACCAGAGGTAAATATTCTAAATAAATTAGATCATAAATCTTCTTTTGATTTTGTTGATTTTTGCAAGTCTTCCAAAATTTAGATTTCCCCTGTTGAATATTTGAAGTTAAATCCCAATGAGTTGGATAAATTAGTGGATTTTCTAAGAGGGTCTTCTCCCAAAGTTGTAACTAATCAAAAAAATACTTTGTCTACTCAAGGAATCCCCATAAATCCTAAACCAAATCATCCTAAGAATGTTCAACCTATCCTTAGCCAAGAATCCTCAGAACCTACTCAAATTATAGGAAAACTAGAACCTTTCTATGTATCTTTTTTCATGCATGGTCATAAACTCAGTAACTACATCATAGACTCAGGGGCTTCAGCAAATATAATTCCCTCTTCTATAGAAAAATCCATAGATTTTCCCTTAACAAAAACCTTTGGCAAATGCTACTTGATGGATCCTAAATAGGTTCCATTGCTCGGTCAAATCAAGGATGCTCAGGTCTCATTACCTGCCTTCCCCAATAAAAGATTAAAGTTGACATTCTGGTTGCTGACATACCTGCTAGATATGGTATGCTCTTAAGTTGAACCTTCTGCCAAGATTTAGGAGATGAAAACAGAATAGATTGGTCACAAGCAATAATTCCCATTGGAAATTAAAAGGTGATTTTATAACATGAGACCAAGTCAAAATATACAGCTTTCCCGTCTGAAGATCCCAGAGCCCAGATCTTATATCAAGAAACGAATTTTGCTAACTATGTGATTTTCCCTGAAGATGATGTTATAGAGATAGAACCTCCTAGGAATGAAGGAATCAAGACTCTTGAGTTTGATGGAAGCTATTCTTCCATGGGTTCTAGTGCAGGGGTAGGCCTGGTATCTCCTTTTGAAGAAAAGCTATCATTTGCTTTTAAATTGGAATTTGAAAATACCAATAATACGACTGAATACGAAGCATTACTACTCGGTATTCAAGAGGCCAAGAGGAAGGGTATCAAAATTTTGAAAACTAGGGGAAATGCTAAGCTGATCATGAAATAGGTGTAGGGAATATATGCAGTAAGGAATGAGAGGATGAAGCATTACAGAAATATATTTTGGGATGAGATCGAGGGCTTCGAGGCATTTTAAATCGAAGCAGTGCCTAGAGAATTGAATTCAAGAGAAAAAGTCCTAGCTGGATCTGCAGCATTGTTAATCCCTCATCCTAATTTTGACAACATTCATTACACTATAGAACTGGTCCATCACCCTAGTGTGCTAGATAATTCCAATTCTTGGCAGGGCTTCAACGACGACGCTCATGTATTAACATTTCTAGAGGGTATCAAAAAATTCTCTTCAGTATTTTTTGAAGGTTCAAAGTTCAAGTGTCAGGATTTCTATGCGGATGAAGGAATTGATAAAATAGAAGGTATTGTGCAGTTTAAAGGAAATAATATTTGTAAAAGTCTCATGATGATGGAGAGCATGTTTTACAGCAATGATTGTTTTATCGACCAAATTGAAGGAACCAGTAACAAGCAATCTGGTGACTTTGAGAAAATAAATATAGGCGACAATGAGAATTGTAGGTTTGTGAATCTAGGAACATGTTGTAATTCTGAAGAGAAAGTTGTGTTCACAAAGTTACTAAAAGAATTCAAAGATGTGTTTGCATGGTCGTATGAAGACCTGAAAGATTTTAGAAATGGATAGTTTCAACATCACATCCTGCTAAAGTCCTGTGCAAAGCCCTTTCAACATAAGTTGAGAAATTATAACCCTAGGGTGGCCGGTGCCATTTCTAGAGAAGTTGATAAGATGTTGAGTGCTAGAGTAATATACCCAATTCACCATTCAACTTGGGTAGCGAACATAGTGACTGTTCATATGAAAAATGGAGAAATTCAGATCTGTGTAGACTTTAGAAATATGAATCAGGCCAGTCTGAAAGATAACTTTTCCCTTCCCAATATGGATCATATTTTGAAGATGGTCGCAGGCTATGAAATGATGTCTATGTTAGACATTTTTTCTGGATATAATCAAATCAGTGTGGACCCTAGTGATCAACATAAGATAGCTTTTACCACATCGTGGGGCACATTTGCATATAATAGAATGTCATTCAGCTTGATTAATGTGGGCACCACTTTTCAGTGGGATATGAACCCTTCTTTCGATCACTTGATGAATAAAATCATTGTGGTATATCTTGATGATATGACCGTCTTCTCTCATAGAAGAAAGAAGCATTCAAAAGATTTGAGACTTATTCTCCAAGAGTGCAGAAACCAAGGAATATCGCTCAACCCTAAGACATCTATTTTTTCTCTGATTGAAGGTACATTATTGGGTCATGCAGTTTCAAATGAAGGAAACAAGATTGATCTCGAAAGGGTACGAGCTATCTAACAGCTATGTTTTCCTTCAAACAAGAATGGCATAAGGTCTTTCTTTGGGTAGATAATTTTTTTGAGAAGATTTATACCTAAATTTTCAGAAACAACTCGGCCTATGGTAAGCTTGCTATGTGAAAAGAAAAGTTTCAAATCAACTAAAGAGGCCAAAAGGTCTTTTGATGAAGTCAAGAAAGCAATTGCTCAAGCTCTAGTGCTTGCTCATTTGGATTTTTGGAAGGAATTTTTGATACACTTCTATGCCTTAGAACATACCATGTCAACCATCTTGTTGCAGAAAAATGAAGTGGGAGAGGAGGTTCCTATCTCCTTTATGAGTGTGCCATTGAAGAAACATGAGATAAGGTACTCCCCTATAGAGAAGAAAGCTTTTACAGTAGTAAAAGCTATTAAATAGTTTCGATACTACATTTTGTATTCTCATTCTACAGTGTATGTCCCAAATTTAGTTGTTAAGAGTATCTTAACTCAGTAGGAAGTCTCTATGAATAATAGAGAAACGTGGGTGGCAAAAGTGAAAGTGTTTTATTTAGAAATCAAACCCACAAAATTGATAAGGGGTCAAGGTCTCTGCAAGTTGATCGCAGAAAATGATGAAGAATCAAAAGAAATAATCCCTTTATCTTTTTTCACGGGACTATAAGATGTCTGGTTCTCTAATGTGGCCTTTTATTTAACATATGGAGAATGCTCGAATCATCTCACTACAAAAGAGAAAAGGAATTTGAAATTAATAGCAACTAAGTATATTATAGTTGATGATGTATTAATGTTCCTTCGGTGTGTTGATGAAGATCAACAAAATAAACTGCTTCAATCCTTTTATAGCGAAGATTTCGGTGGACACTTCTCATCCTTAGTAACAACTTTCAAAATAATAAGGAATTGTTACTACTGGCCCAGGCTGTTCAAGGATGCTTACAAGTGGGTGGCACAATGTGAGAAATGTAAGTTATTTTCTAAGAAACCACATTTAGCTTCTTTTCCATTGAGGCATGTAGTTATCGAAGAACCTTTTAAGCAGTGGGGAATAGACTTTGTGGGGCCTATAAATCCTCCTTCAAGCACGGTTCAGACTCATATTATTACTGCAACAGACTATTTTACAAAATGGGTAGAAGCCATACTCATGAGAAAGACCACTTCAGAAATAGTCCGTTCTTTCTTAAAAGAAAATATTTTGGTGAGATTTGGAGTTCTGGAAAAGATAGTGGCAGACAACGCGCACAAAATTTATTTATTTGAAATGAAGTTATTCTGTTATGATAATGGGATTCAGTTGTCACACTTGTTTCATTACTTTCCTCAAGGAAATGACCAGGCTGAATCAACTAACAAGAATTTGATTGCTATAATGAGAAAGTTAGTAGATGACAACGCCAGAGATTAGCACAAAAGGTTGCACAAAGGACTGTGGGCTGATCACACTTCACCCAAATGAGCCATATGAATATAACCTTTTGAGCTGGTATATGGCATAGAGGCTCAACTTTCTCTCCTATTGGAGCTAGCTGCTGCTAAGTTACAGAAAGTGATTGAGGACCAACATTTTCAAAATGCCCTGGACAAAAGGATCATGTATTTGTGCAAGATTGAAGAAGAACATGAAAGTATCGTAGACCACATTACCAGTAACCAAGTTAGGGTGAAAAAAATATTTGATAGAAGGGCTTGACCCCAGAGGTTCATGACAGGAGATAAGGTTTATTTGTGGGACAAAAGGTGAGAACCTCGAGGAGCACACAACAAGTTTGAATCATTGTGGAAAGGCCCCTTTGAGATAATCCAAGAGATGAAATCCGCCTTTGCGTGGATTTCTAAAATTTAAACAAGGCCTCCAAGAAAGACAATCACCCTCTCCCCTTGCTGGATGAGGTATTACAAATAGTAAATGGATCACAAATGATGTCCTTCTTAGATGGATACTCTGGGTATAACCAAGTCATGGTTAAATATGAAGATAGAGACAAAATGATGTTTACCACCAAGTGGGGAACATTTGCCTACCAGAAAATGCCCTTTGGCTTGATCAACGTAGGGGCCACATTTCAAAAGGCTATAGACATTCCATTCGAGGGCCTTGTAAACTGGTGCATAGTCATCTACATGGATGATTTGACCATCTTTTCCTGGGATAGGTGTGATCATTCTGCCCACCTCACCCAGATTTGTGAGAGATGTCGCCGATATGGAATATCCCTCAACCCTAAGAAATGTATATTTGGGGTCAGTGAAGGAAAGTTGCTCGGGCATATTTTCTTTGAGAAGGGTATATCCATTGACCCTTAGAGAGTTGAAGCACTGATAAATCTACAAATTCTCGGCAGCAAGAAGGAAATGAGGTCTTTCTTTGGAAAGATCAACTTCGTCCAGCTATTCATCACTGGGTTCACCGAAATCATAAAGCCACTCAATGAAGTGATGAAGAAAGACACAAAAATTGAGTAGAGTCTTGAAGCAAAGCGGGTGTTCACCTAGATTAAATAGATGATAACAAAGGCACCAGTTCTGGGTAGTCCAGACTACTCCCTCCCCTTCTACATTTATTCTTTTGCTTCGCCACATTTTGTTGTGGCATTTTTGACCTGAAAGGTCGAAGGGGAAGAATGACCAATAGATTTCATGAGCTCCCCCTTCAATAATGTCAAAGTCTGGTATTCATCCTTGGAAAAGTAGGCCTTTACTCTCATTCACACCGTGAATAAATTCTGGCATTATATTCTCTGCGGCAAGGTGCATGCTATCATCCTAGACTAGGAAGTAAAATATCTACTAATGTAGAGTGAGTTGGGTGAGAGATGGGGGAAATGGATGGCCATCCTCCAAGAATACGATTTAGAAATGCAACCCATGAAGATACTCTGAGGCCAGGGACTATGTAGAGCAATGGCAGAAGAGACTCCCCACATTGAATGTCAGATATATACAGTGGAGTCTATCACTCAAGATCCATGGTACACAGACCTAGTGTACCTTTTGCTGAATAACAGATGCCCAGAGAGATTTCCCCCAAACAAACATCATGCCCTGTGATTGAAAAGAGCACACTACATGATAAAAAATGCCACATTTTTTCACAGGAACTATGAGGGAGTGTACCTCTGATGCATTGATAGGGTTCAAGCTGCAAAGATAATCAAAGAATTCTACAAGAAGTTTGGGACCAGGCATGGCTCAGCTGATGCCACTTCCCATTAGATCCTCCAGGCTAGATACTATTGGCCTTGTATCTTTAGAGATGTCTACACTCACGTCCAGAAGTGCCATACTTGTCAAACTGTAGCACATCATGAGTGGAACTCGGCTATGCCTTTGCAGCCGGTCTTTGAAGCTAGACCCTTTGCCCAATGGGTGTTTGAATTTATCAGGGAAATCAACCCAAACTCATCTGCCAACCACCGATACATTCTCACTGCTACCGATTACTGTAGTTGGTGGTCTGAAGCAATAACTTGTAAAAATAATACGACAGACATGTTTATAAAATTCTTGAAAGAAAACATCGTCACAAGATTTGGATGCCCTTTTCTATGGTATGTGACAATGGTCTGGAATTTTCTTTAGTGAAATTACTTGAATGGACCTATGACCAAAAGATCACTCTAAAGTTTTCTAGCAACTATTACCCCCAGGGGAATGTTGTGGCTAAATCAACTAACAAAAATTTGCTTGAAGTGATCAATCACCTATTAGAACAGAATCCCCGGGACTGGCACCAAAAGCTAAGATTTTCCCTCTAGGTGGATCATATTCACATTAAGGCCACCTTGGGTACATTCCCATTCCATCTAGTTTATGCCCACAACCCGGACTTCCCCATTAACTTACAAATCCTAGTTTTATAGTTCATGTAGGAATTCAGCAACCGGGAGAATATCATGGAGGTTCGGCTCCTAAATCTGGTGTGAATGGAGGAACAAAGAGACACAGCCCTTGAACATTTTGTGCATCACCAAGCAGTAGTGAAATGATGGTTTGACTGGAGAGCCCAGTATAAGGCCTTTCAAATTTCAGATTTGATCCTCTTGTGGGTTAAGGCCCAGGAAAAGAAAGGAAAGCACACCAATTTCCAACGGCTCTAGCTCAGACCATACTTGATCTCAGAGATCTATGGGGAAAATAATTATCACCTCAGTACCATGACTGGAGAATTTGTTCCATTGCCTATCAATGGACAGTTTCTCAAGCTTTATTTCAAATGAGGCAGGTTTGTCCAGAGTTGTACTATGTGTATATTTTGCTCGCCTATAAATATCTTTCTCGGTGCCCTGTTTGGGGTGCCTTGTAAATAGTTTTGTTGGCTGTCCTCCGGGACCACCCCATTTTCCTTGTTTTGTTTTTGGCTTTTCTCTTTCTTTTTGGGGTCCCTAGTGTTTTTCTCCCCCTTTTTTTGTAGGCTAGTATGCTTCGCATAACATCTAGTCTCTGGGATGGTACCTTTTGCATTATGGTGAACTTGGAATCTATTGTTAGCATGGTGGAATTGGTCTGGTCTCCAGAGTTATTGTGTAAGTTTGGTAATAGGCTATGATAAGTCTTCATCAGATTCATCCCCAGAAGTCTAGAAATCAGTTAAAACAAAATCTGAAGAAAGAAGTAATTGGACACACCGAGAGTAGATTGGTTGCACTAGTTTGTTGGCCCAAGTCTGAAAAACATTTAAATTCTCCCTGGGTCCAGAGTTTTTCTTCCCTACTAAGAAAATTGAAGTGGATGGAAAGGTGAAAGAAGTACTATCATTAAAATTAGCTAAGCTTAAGCTTAATGGTGAAAGGAGTACTGCCCTTCCATCCAGAAAAGAATAAAATAATAAGGAAAGAAAAGGATGGAAAAACTCTGGTATCTGGGGGAAACAAGCAAATTTGATGACTTTGGATTAATATATTTAGTGCCTCTTCTCTGCTTCTCCCAGAGGTTATCGGCTTGATTTTATTCCACAACATACACTTCACAACTGACAAAGGACAAAGGATTGAATCATGTATGGGTCAGATTTTCTCAAACGCTTTGCACTTTGCAAGTAGAATGCTCCGAGTAATGATTGGTTCCAATTTTTCTAACTAGAGATTCTGCGGTTCTCAAATGCACTAAGGAATTCATCCTAGATAGTCGCCATTTGTTATGCCCTTCATACCCATCCCTACATTTTGTTGGAAAAATGTTGGGTCCCCTCTTTTCTCTTTGGCTCTTGCCTTGTCTTTTGTTTTCTTTGTTTCCTTCTCCGGGATTTCCTTCCCATGAGGTTTGTTTTCTTTCTGCTTTTGTCTTTCGTTCCTCTGGGACCTAGTCCTAGAGTTTGTTATTCTTTCTAGAGCCAGACTCTAGACTCTGGGATTATCCGCCATGATGTCTTCTCCTCACAAGAAGGCATGGTCGCATGGAATCCCCAGGCCTGGAGTCTGGAGGTTTTCCTGTTCCAGAGTTTGTGGAGAAAAGGGGGAAGGTAACTTGCTTTTACCTTAGGTATAAATAGAAATTACATACCACTTTTATAGTTACCGTAATTAAAAAACTTGTGCATTCAGAGTGATTTGTAGGTGACTAGACTACAATTAAGCTACGAATTACTCTGTGCTTAGTGGGTTATTACCAGTTGATTTGAGGTACCTGTTCATGGTCATTTGAAGGTAGAACGTGCTACAGGAGTTCCCTTGGTGTGCTCTTACCCTGCTCTTCTTCATATTTCCAGGTAGGTTCTTTGGTTTCTTGTTGTTTCCATGTTTTCCTTGTTGTTCCCTTTTGTTCTTTGGTCTTCATTTCTTTTGCTAGTTTTCCATTCCGTGTTCTATGTTTTTGGTTCACCTCTTTTTGGTGGGTTGGCTCTGTGAGAGGTTTGTTCACCCTCTGTGCAGTTGTAGATTAATATTTATAATGTATATCACCTTAGGTTAGTTCATGTATATATGTGTATAGTTTTATAAATTTGTAAAGGGTTCAAAATGTTGTATTTTGATATATATATCCATTGGCCCTACTATATTTCTAGTGTATATCCTTTTGGGATTGGGTCAATCTCACTGTTCTCTTGTCTTGTTTTCCTAATTTTATGAGCTCACCCATACGGAGGAATACCACCTAGTTGGAACTCAGCTCTCAGCTAGTTTTGACCATGGCAGTTTCTCTCTCCATCGTCAGGTCAGTCCTTATGGTACATTTATTTCCCATGCACGTATTTAAGATCCGCCAAGTGGCTTTTTCCCTACGTGCATTCAGACAATTGGCACCACCATCACCTTAACTCCCATTTATTACATGGCCATGTGACGCCCACGTGGGCCTGACAACTCACTTTCCAGTCTCATCTCCCAACGTTAGTTTTCTGGACTCCGGGTCCTACGTCCTCGCCCAACCTATATTTTACTTCCGTCAAGTATGTTGAAACCCCCGGGCCCAGATTATGGTTGAATTCATAAGTTGACATCATCTACATATCTTTTTGGATTTTGACCTAAACTAAATTTTTAGGTGAAGTGCACAATGCAGTGGTAAGTTCTCTAGAATTTGGAGTAGCATTTATATCTTATGAGGATTCTGACAGTTGCCATACCTTGCAGGTTTTCAAACATCACATTTTTCACTATGTTGGAGGCTTCTGCATCCTCACCGCCTGGGAGTCTAGATCTCCCCACCACGGTAGTCACCAGGGCAGCTGTCAGGTCCAAGATCAAAAGGGTCCTAGAAAATCTTCCTCTTAGCATGAAATATTTGAAGGATAATACTATTATCAGATCAAAGATCGAATCCAAGGTCCAGTTGATCACCGACACCAGCGTCAGAATGTGGGCAGAGATGCAAGCTCTAGTCAAAATGATGTTCATCCAGCGGATGGCCAGGGACCAATTGGCCATCAATGTTGGGGAATCTAGGATTCTAAAGGCTTCTTGCTTCCCATGCTTAGTTCAGGCCCCATAAATTATTCTTACTGTGGTCGTGCATTACAACTCCTCTGTTTGGGCTGTCATGCTTGCCGCACTAGTCCCAACCGGATACCCTAAACCCATGGTCTCCCTGGATGGTGCAACTTTTTGGGTAGGTCTAGGGTTTGCCCAGTTTAATGAAGTAGCCATTGTCACCCGATCTAATTCCTTGGCACAATTTCAGCAGCTAGAGGTTATGGCCTAGAAATATCTGAATAACAAATGGCTAAATACCCCAAAGAAAGCTTCCAAAAGAATGAAGTTGGAAATCCCCAGATCCGAATTCAAGGAAAGCATCTAGATGGGGATCATAGAATTATGTATGATTTTTGGGCAACCCCATGCCTGAGAATTCTTAGGGTGGATGTACTACTTCCTATTAGGCATCTCCACCGGCGAACAATATTTTGATTGGGTCACCATCATTTCAAACCATGTGGACTCTCAGTTCCTTCAGGTGGCTTGGACCTCAAAATTTTACATGAAATCTTATATTCCCTAGGCCTTAGCACAATAATGCCCCATAAAAATAGGCTACTCACATCAGGTGTACTTGGGGTTGGCCTAGGACAAAAGGCTCCCAAGGATTATTTCCCACAAATCCAATGGGAGGCTAGTTTCCTCAGCTTTTGCTGAGTTAACGATGCCTTAGTCTATGACAATATTCTCACACCTACCTGGGATGCCATGTACCATCTCTCTAAGGAGGAAATGAATTTTTTCATAAGTTACGGCCACTACTACATCCATTTCCAATAGCATACTTACATTCGGGTAATCAGCTTCTCCGGGAAACCCTATTTGTTGCCCAAACATTGTGGGAACAAAATAACCCTCTTAGAATATTTCCAACATATGCTAAAAATGAACGCCATGTACACTGTAAAGAAGGTGACCAATGTTCCATTCCCAATTACCTATGGAAATTACACGTGTAGTATGGCCACAGCTAAAGAGGCAGACAATGAACTTAAAAGCTTGGGCCTAATGGAATTCTATCTAGCACGGAAGAACTTTGATCCGCTAGGAAAGATTGCAACGACACTTCCCCGGGCATCAAAGCCCCATATATTCCACATGAAGGACTTATGGGAAGATTTCCAAGATGATTTTGAAGTCCGGAGCTGGCACTTCATCTGAATGACAATGGTAATGATGGAGAGGCTGAAGCTTAAAAAATTCCCGGATGACTTTTTCAGACACCGGGTCCACAGTGGATCCTCAGTACAAAGAAAAGGGGATAGTCATGAAAAGAATCCTACAAAACAAACAATAACTAGGATCCTTTCTAATCCTTTCAATATCCATTCAATAATATCTTTATATAAAGGCATTTTATGAGGTAAAACACAACATGTTTGAACACAAAAACATCAACCTTTCTCCATTTGCACATCCTGATTTTTGTATCTAATTCCATTATTCATAACTTTCTATTTTAAAATCCTATTGAAAAATACTATGGTGGGAATTTTTCAAAATCATTCCTTATAAAACATATATAAAGTAGAGACTCACAAGACATTTCAATTATAAGTTATGGTCTCTACACCAACAGCCATATTTTCTGTCATAAACCAGAAGAAAAACATCAAACCCTACCTAGCGCATCTCATATCTTTCTCAAATCGAATCCAAATTAAACCAAACTAATTCTAGATTAACCATTTTTGAGTCTATTTTCATAATCTATAAGCCATTAATTTTTCCAATCCATAAGTCATTCTTCAAACACAAATCACTGCTTGCAACTCCAATGCAAATCTTTAACAACCAATTTCCATTCAAATATACATAACTTTCTCAAATCAGAATGAAAATGATTCAAAAAAAAGGTGAATGAAAGCTACTTCACATATATTTCCAATGAATTTGATTAAAGGTCCCGATCATCCAAAATGTATCTGTACCAAACATTTCAATCGGACTGTAGATAGGGAATCTTGAATCTGCAAATACCCACTTTCACCAAAATGCTCATAACTTACTCCAAACAGAATGAGATTAATCCAAATCAAAGAGAGAAGGAACTTATTTCATTAAAATATCCAAATATATAGAATATACATGTTTTCCAGGCTGTACATGGCCGTACCATGCCTGGAAACAACATAAAAACTGAAACACCAATCAAAATATTTATATTAGAAAACCTCAAAGTTACTCCAAAATGTTTCCTTCTTCTCATTTTTTGTTTGGAACTACCAATATAGTGATTTTATAGTGTGTGTGGTGATTTATAAATTTCCAACCACCTTTTGAACCATCTCCTTACACTCTTTTAACCTTTTACAACATACTTGCATCTTTTGACAATATTTTATGCATTTTGCATTACAACTTTTGACAACTTTACTAGTTTAACTCCAAACTTAACAATTATTTATATGGACACTTGAATCACCCTAAAATGGACTAAATAGACATTTTTCATGAATTTTAGCCTTTATTAAGAATTCTTTAATATTTTGATCTTCTTGACCAAACTAGGACCTTAACATGACAATATTAACAATGTCATATAAATGGCTTCACATAGCCTTACATATGGACTCAAATACATCAAAAATGACTCAAATATATTTTAATATCTAATATAATGACTCTTAACCTCTTTTTCCTCTTGTACTTTAGGTGCTCTTGCACCATAGATAAGATGATTCTCCCTCCCATAGATTGGGATGCCCAGGAGGGGCCAACCATTGAATATATCACTCATGACATGGTCGAGCGTAGTCACACTTATTTCAAGAAGGAATGCCTAGGGAGTACATGTAGAGTTGGCCCAGCAGTTCTGAGATTGACCCCCAGGGCCAAATCCTCTTCGTAGGGACCCTGTCACAAACCCCATCTATGGTCCTCAGGGAAGAGAAAATACAGCAGATGCTGGCGGTCTCCCAGCAGATGAAAGATAAACTAATCACGCGGTTGGCCACCCCGGTCCTCATGACCAAGCCCATTTGTCCTCCCTCTTCCCCTTCACTGGAAACATTGATGGTCCAAGATACTAGAGCCAGAGTGAAAGAGGAGAAGCCAGCTCTAATGGATGTAGGGCCCCCTTTGGTAACCAGGAGAAATAAAAATAAAACTAACTCTCAACCAAGGGCGAAGCCAGAACTTGGGATGCCAAGAACCCCAGAAGTATAAATTACTTCTTCTGAATCCTTAGAGTAGGAGAAAGAACTAGAGAAAATCCCAGAGAATCCCCCTCTCCATGACAAATTTGATGATGTGTTTAGAACTAATGAATTTGGAAACTTGCAGGGGAGACCATATAGTCAGTGGAAGAAATTGCTGCATAGGATGAACTCTCAGAGCAAGAGCCTGCACAAGAGCAGGAGGCCCGGGCAGAAGAAGAAAAGGGACAAGAATAGGTGGATAGCTCCAAAGTCCTTGAGATATAGGTTATAGGGACTAAGGATAGACAGACTCAGGATGAGAAAATGGCATCGGTTGGGGAAACAAGACCCACAGGAACAACCGTGACCCCAACTATCATGCTCCGAATGCCACTCCCAAAAGTAAAATTTAGGGAAGTGATCATAGTGACCCAAATGTTGAATCTCAGCCAGATGCCTCCTCCACCTCCAAAAAATACACCAATAGAAGAGAATATCCCAGCAATAGAGGCTGATAAAGACAAAAAACAAGAGGAGAAAAACCTTGGGGAAACAGATGATGATCCTAACATTGCCAAGGATACAGACATCAGGGTAAATGATATAGGTACTACCAAAGTAAGTATCACCAGTGAACCAAAAGATACAAGGAAGGAGCCAGAAGTTGCTCATACTGTTGAAGGGGCGCAACATGATCCCAGAGAGAAATCACAAGAACAAATTCTGGCCGCAAAGCCACCCCTACCACCATAATGGTTGGTGGAGTCTCACAAGAGGAAGGCCCCAAAAACCCCTAAGGCCCATCTCTCCTTGGCAGAGATGATGGCGCAGATGTTGAACCCTCCCAAGACCAAGAAATCCCAAATAATCCATACTCTTTGGACTGGGTCAAGCGGAGAAACAGTCGCGGTAACTATGACACCTTCCCCAGGTGTAGATGAGGCAACAACTAAGGCCGATAAGTACTCCATTACTAAGGTATCACTATGGAAGAGAGGGAAATAGGGTGAACTTGACCTGTTAAAAGAAGCAACCAAGGCAGTGGAGGCCCATTATGAAAAGGAGGCCCAGAAATTCAGGGCAGAAAAGGAAAAGAATGCTAATCTCACGAGGTTGCTGATAGAGCTCGCACAACCTCTTACTACTATTCCTCTGGGGGCCTCCACATCTGACATACCACTCCCTCAGAGTGATGTAGATGCACTAAGGGAAATGAAAAGAAAAGCAAAGGCAATTGATGAGTGGGTTGCAAAACAAGTGGGAAACATCTGACATTTCTTGGCATCCACGCTCCCAAATTTGTACGTGACCAGCAACACTCTACATCGGGCCCAGACTACTATCTCCATCTGGGAGGGAGATATAAAAAATTATGAGGCATGGAAGGCCAAGATGGAAGAGCTCATCGGCATCGGAGAAGAAATTGTCTCTGAGGTTGGAATTTTAGGAGAAGAGTCTAACTTCTTCCAGACCCAGCACTCTAGACTTGACCTTACATTGGAGGTAATCAAGCAACTAGTAGGGGCTATGTGTGACAAAGTCCAAGAAGTTTATTATTATTTCAATTTATACAAGTCATTCATCTCCAAGGTCTCTAGAGCTGATCCTTTTAGCAAAGAAACATTTACTCTAGAGGAGTATGTCTTGGGAAAGTTTGACGAGATGATGGAGTCTCAGTATGGATCCCTAGAGGGAATGGATGGAGCAAAAATGGCAAGGCTCACTCGCATGGTGCTCCAGAGTCATGATGCGACCAAGATGGCCATAGAGTTCAAGGCAAATGTTTCAAACTTGGACGAACAATTAGAGGCAGCTAAATACCGATGGGCTGGTCTTAAGGACATAGACAAAGATGGGATTGATTGGCTCTTGTAGACATTCAATGATACTAAAGAATAATAAATTCCTCCAGATTCTAGAGATGATCAATTGGGAGATGTAATTTTTGTATTCATTTATTCTTTGGGGCATGAGCTCCCAGATCCTGGAGTTCCAGATCCAGTATTATTCATTTTTGTATTCTTTAAAGTGACTCATGTCCTGATTCCCAAGGCTGACCGATCACTTTCAAAGCAATCATTAAAAGGTGTCAGAAAATAGGTAACCACAGCAAGCTACATCAACTTAACAAGAGGGTTCTGACAGATGGTCTTCCCAAGGTGTCACTTCAGCATTACACCTGGTGCATCAGAGACAGGGCGCTACTTTCCTATTTATGAGGCATGTAGCCTCGATCCCCAGGGGATCAAATTTCTTCTCCTCTCCTATCAGGTCTCCCCTTGAGGCTGATTCTTCCACTCCTCTCTTCTTGTCTTATTCCTCTAACATGTTAGACCTTTTCTGTCTCGAGGTATTTTGTAGCATGGTGCAGGTAGTACCGGCCACCGAAAAATAGTATTATATTGTAAGGTGTAAAATAAGTTAGGTTAAGTTGTAGGTCAAATGATGTGTATCAATAATAAGTCTGGCCTCATTCCAAGGGTTAACAAAATTGATGATTTTGCATTCCATAGTTAACGACATTTTAGTTTTCTCAGCTCTTAGTTGCAGAGCTCAATGCTCCTTAGATGTTAAGTGTTCTCAGTAGATAGATGCTCCCTTAGAGCTGTTAGAGTAGTCAAGTATTGCTAATAATTAAATCAGTTAATTATTAGTTATCTACTCTTAGCTTAAGTTAGACTTAGGAAGTTTCTATTTCCTAGTAGTTTCCCTTTTAGGGTTTTGGTATCCTTTATAAGGATTGACCACTTTGTATTTCACATCAAGGAGATTGTATTTCATTTTCATTGTTGAATATAGAAGATTAATTCTGTCAACATGTTTTTGCAGTCTCTCGCCTATCGGCCACCATAGATCCTTCTATCTTCTGTCTTTTGCTTCTGTTTATGTAATAGCTATGCATGCAAGTTTTCTTGGGTAGATTGATGTTCATCAATTCTAACATGGTATCAGAGCCATCTTGCTGCCGGCTGTTTGTTCTTTGTTGAAGCAACGAGGGTTTGAAGCTTTCAGAGGCTTTTCCAGCATTTGTTTATTGGTTCTGGGGGGTCTTTGTTTTTGGAGGCATTTTGGGCCCAAACGGACACTGCCATTGCGTCCAGAAGGCCCAAAAACCCCAGAAACCATATAAGGTTTGTCTGATTTGGACACCGGGGCCTCTGGGGAATTTTTTCGGCCTCCTACGGGCCGTACGGACACAAATTCCGTGGAAAAAAACTTAAAAAAATGCATGTTTTTTTGTTTTTTGTGCTTGGAAAAATGCAGCTAGTGTTTTCTATATCGCGCCGCCGGTGCGCAACC
>MU228113.1:137131-155152 GCA_018584345.1 Thuja plicata
CTTCAGTGGGGGTTCCAGCAGTATCTTCTGACAGAGTTTTCAGACATGCTTCGGAGATGCTTCTTTCTCTATTCTTGTTCCTTTCTCTGGGACACCTTTTTCTCTAGATTGAAGGTTTTCTTCATCTTGTTTGCTTTATGTTTTGGGTACCTGATCAGGCCTAGTTGCCGGGACCCATCTTTCCTGCTTTCTGCAGTAGTTTATCTTTTTTGCTTCTCCCTAAGTTACACTTAAGGGGGGTGTTAGAGTAGTCGAGTATTGCTAATAATTAAATCAGTTATTTATTAGTTATCTACTCTTAGCTTAAGTTAGAATTAGGAAGTTTCTATTTCCTAGTAGTTTCCCTTTTAGGGTTTCAGTATCCTTTATAAGGATTGACTGCTTTGTATTTCACATCAAGGAGATTGTATTTCATTTTCATTGTTGAATATAGAAGATTAATTCTGTCAACATGTTTTTGCAGTCTCTGGCCTATCGGCCGCCATAGATCCTTCTATCTTCTATCTTTTGCTTATGTTTATGTAATAGCTATGCATGCAGGTGTTCTTGAGTAGATTGATGTTCATCAATTCTAACAGGAGCCACCACTGTAATACGCACCAGTGCTTGCTGGAAGATATGTTAATGAAGAAGGAAGAGTTCTATCAATGAAGTTGTTGGCATTCTGATCTCTAGGTTAATGGTATTTAATGCTTTGTGTTCTTTATGTCCTTTGCTTGTATACTTCGAGTAGATTAACAGCCTCCTTTTCCTTCACTATTGATTAAATATGAGTTGATGGTTATGTATTTATTCAGTATTTAGTGTAGTGTGTTAGAGCATTGTTGATGTTTTGAATGTTTAGCATAGCTATAGGTAGATGAAATATTTCTAACTCTACACTATCTCTTGAAGTTTATTTTTTAAGTGAATGCGTGCTTGCAGGAAACCCCACTTACTTGAATCCCCAAAGAAGATGAGTTAAGATAACCAACTATCCCCCTCAAAAAAAATAGTCACATTTCCCAACTGAGCCCCCACACTATTGAGACCCAACTCAAATTCTTGGAGGCCCAGGGAATCTCATTTCCTTGGACAACCTTTACAGGCAAAGTTGGTCGATACCCCAGTACCCAGTGACAACTTACCTCTATTGGCGGACCCGGTCACAAAGTCCCGTCAACATGCTGTTAAAATGTGAATTCTGAATATTTGAATATATTATTAGTTGGTTATATAAGTAGATCTTGGTATTTTGATTGATCAGGTGGTCTATTGGAGTGTACAATTTTAATTTCAGTCAGAATTAGACGAGTATATTATCATAATTTGCAAGTATATCTCAGAATTTAGTCAGTAATCTTTTTCAAAGATTTGATATCTTTATGAATCATCTTTTCTTAATCTAATTGTCTGTTTAATATTTGAGTCAGTTGGCTCAGATATCTTAAAGATTTTACAATTTCAAAATAGTTAGCCATTTATCTATGATGAATGTGAGTTGTAGCCTTTCATACTTTCTGGTCAAAAGTGTATCTTAAAATAAATTCTTTCTCAATAAAGGGTTATTACAGATTAATCATTGTATAAGGTAGTTGTTCCTTTAAAATAGAGAGTGTAGTTATGAGTGACTCACTCAACTGTTAGTGCATTTTTCCTTCTGTATTTAGGGTATAAGAGTCTTTACTTGTCATTTTTTCAAAGGGAAAAATCTATTCACTAACAACTATAAGCTCAAATAGAGTAAGAAATTCCAAAAAGAATTGGAAAAGATAATTGGCGAAGATAAAGAGAAATACTTTCTATATCTAGCATCCACTTGCCTAAAATTAACTAAAGATTATGATGTTGAGCAACTAAAAGAAAAGGAGGTGTCAACTCCTATCTCTATTCTCTCCAAATAACTAATCTTGATTCAAACTGATCTTGCAACGCTCAAACAGGAGAAGGCTAAACCCAAGACAAAATACTCTTTGGACTTCATTTGTCCATTTCCTTTTGACAAGATTATTACTGTGGTTACATTTCCTCCCAACATGGAAAGGGAAAAATATGACAAGTATATGGGAGAGAATGATCTACATGATCATGTGAGAGAATTTTGTGCTCTAAGCATAGAATACATGCATGAACCTACATACCTAATGAGGCTATTTCCAGGAAGCCTTGGCGGAAATGCTATGGAGTGGTTCTCAAAACTCACACCTAAGGTAATAAATTTTGAGGAGTTAATTCAACAATTTATCCAACATTACTCCTAAAATATACAACACGATGTAACCATGATGGATCTGTGTAACACTTAACAAAAGACTAGCGAGTCCTTTACACACTTTCTACAAAGATGGCGTAAAATCTTTGCACAGTATTCAAGAGCCATTCCCAAATCTGAAAAGATGGAAATATTTGTTAATAACTTGATACTAGAATTGAACTATGTAGTGCAAATTTAAGATTCCCTTAGCTTTGATAGGATGATCAAAAATTCCATATGTATTGAAGAAGTAATGGTGAAAAAAGGAGAAATTACCCTTCAAAGTGAAAACAAATCTACCAACTCCAACTCCAAGCCTAAATGGTGGAAACAAAACAAAAATGTTTTCACCAATGGAGTGGTAGACGCATCTAATGTTAATCCTAAATCTGAGGTGTTCAATCTAACAAATAGCATGCAAGCAAGTAAAGATGCCTAGGTAAAAACCTCCATACCTAAATAAAATAATGAGGATAGAAAGGGTCAGCCATGGACTTCCAAACCTCAAAGAACATTTACTCTCTTGGGAGAACCTCTTGAGACCATTTTGAAGAAACTATTAGACAACAAAGTTATCACGATCCTAGACTCCAAGCCATGGGAACCAGAAGTCAAACCAAGATGGTGGGATGGCAATTCTTATTGTGTCTTTCACAAGAACAAAGGACACAATACTAATAACTATCTTAAACTCAAACATATTATCCAAGACCTTATTGAAGGAGGCAAGATCAAAGTGGAAGGGAACAACACTAATGAAGACCATATGGCATTTAACAAGTCCTTCCCTAATTATGAGAAAGGGGAAGCATCTAAATGAAAAGGCAATGAAGTAAACTACACCTACTCTAATAATGATAATGTGATTAGTATGCTAGACATTAAAACTGAATCAATTAATGTGGTCACTATCAAAGGTGTTAAAGAAACATCTTCCCAAAAAAATGCAGTACCCCAAAGTCAAGCACAAGTCACAATCAAAGGACCTCATTCTTCATCAAAACCTGCAACAACTTCCAAGGTCCCTATTGTTACTATTCCCAAACTGACAGTAGAAAAACAATTGGTAACCATTCCAGTAGTGAAGTATAACCTAGTAGATCAAATACAAGGAACCTCTACTCAATTTTCCATCTTTGAGTCTTGAACAAGCCCTACATGTCACAAATGTGCCAAAGGACCTTGATGTAGACAAATTCCAAGCAATGGTTAATCACATCTTAGTGCCACATTACCTCTCTTTTTCAGAAGAAGGTGATAAATCATTGACACATCCACACAATCAACCCGTTCATATTGAAGTCCTAATTCAAAAATCTTGTGTTAGACATGTATTGATAGATGGAGGCACAGGGTTGAATATTTGTACCCTTAATCTAATCAGGAAACTGGGTCTCTTAGAACAAACCATTAATTCAAGAATCAAAATTACTATCAAATATTATCACGAGGAAGAAAGATCCAATAAAGGTCTCATTGTTCTACCCATCAAAATTGGGCCGGTTGAAAGAAATGTCATCTGTCAAGTTCTTGATATACCATTGGCTTACAACATACTATTAGGGAGACCTTGGATCCATGAAATGCAAGCGGTACCATCTACCTTCCACCAATGTATCAAATTCCCACATAAAGGTGTGGAGGTAACAGTTCCTGTAGATACTAGTTATACATGCAACAATGTTAAAGAAGGTAGTATGGTGCTGCATAACAAGGAGGTTCCACAATAAATTGTACCTGAGACTACCAAAGATATGGTGATTTAAATTTTTGGACAAACCTTAAAACTTGAAGAAACAGGTATGGGAGAATACAAGCTGGACATGACCCCATCATTAACAGAACTTGTAGTGTCACCAAAATCCTATGGAAAACCTTCCTCATCATTCACACTTGATGTATCTCAAACACCAAAAATTCATAAAGCAACTGGAATGGTTAAAGCATCTATAACTCCTTTAGATAACACAGAAGAATAGGCAGTCTTGGCCTGGCTTTACAAGGGAGAATCAAAGGAAGCTGAGGTAAAACATGTTGAAATATCCCCAGAGAAGTATGGTAAAGGATATGACCTTCTTAAACAAATGGGATATAAAGGAAAAGGACTTATTGAACCTGTACACATGGAATTCAGGGATACCAAAGATAAGAGAGGACTAGGTTTCAATAATAAATCCAAAAATCCTACTTCAAGAGATAGTTTGGTCTCTGACAGGGGGAGTGATGACACAGAATAAACACAACTAGAACAATGGTCCTATGAGAGGTTATTACATGTTGGTATGGAGGATCCTGAGTATCAAGGAGAGTGATATGTTCCAAGCTTTAAGGCACCACAAAACATTTGTGTGCCTTTGTTAACACAAGATCCTATTCAAGAGGTGGCAGAAACAATAGAAGATGATCCAGAGGTACCATTGATAGAAACAACTAATTCAAACACACCCTGACAACCAAATTCACATCCTCACTGGGGGCAGTTAGTCACACTTTCACATATCCTCTCTTTACCTCACTTTGATCTACATGTGGCTAATAGGGTACATCAGGTAACTATTGCTAAATTCTTAAATAGGTTTGATGATGAACTAACTGACTCACATGATTATGAGTGGGATGATCTATCTATTTCCATGGAGGACATTGAAATAGATGTAATTCACATGTTTGCAGCTCCATCAGAACACATAGAGCATTATAACACTACTCCTAATTGTATAGACATTCATGAAGCAGAGGAGGTATTCCTTCCCCCACTCATTGATGAAGAAACTGGCATTCTCCTAGACCTAGAATCAATCCAAAGACTACAAGATAGGATCCTCCTTCTACAGAGAGATGAAGATGAAGGTTCCACCGATGATTCACTAGAGTTCGGTCCACATATAACTAACAATGACTTTGATAATGATGATCTAACTCTTATTGATCTAAATGTCGTAGAAGTAGATCTAATAGAACATGTCATGTTAGTTAATAGTCTTGATGCTAACGCGATGTTGTCCTTCCCAAAATCTAACTCCTTATCTTTAATAAACCTAGACCTAACTGATTAGACTAATACAAATCCTACTCCTATCCTAGACTTCCCTAATGACTACACTTTGGCTCACTACCTAAATGCTTGTGAACCTTATCCTTCTTCCAGCAATGCATGGAGCGTGAACATGTCATAGGAGGATATCAACTTTCTCAGTCACAAATTAAAAAATAAAAAGAAGAAAAGAACTGACAGTGAAAACTATGTTGTGGTAGTATCAGATTCTAAAAAAGTAAAAACAAAAGATGTATCTAATGGTGAAAATGTCTCAGAGGTGCCAAAAGATGAGATTCTTTATATCCTCCCAGAGAACTTTAAAGAAAGATCTTTAGTTTTGATAGAACCAACACAACCAGTTAACTTGGGCACAACTGAAATTCCTCAAATTGTTCACCTAGCACAATCTTTGTCAAATGAAGAGAAGACACAATTCACTAAGCTCCTGAAAGAGAAGAAGATCAGCTTCACATGGTCTTACACATATATGCTTGGACTAGATCCATAACTAATAATGCACCATTTATCTATAGCTCTTGGGATCAAACTCGTGAAACAAAAACTAAGAAAGATGCATCCTGATGTTGCACTACTGGTAAAAGTGGAGCTAGAAAAATTATTGAATCTGGATTCATTAGAGTCATCACTTATGTAGGATGGATTTCTAATGTAGTTCCAGTATCTAAATTAGATAAATTTATTAGGATCTGTACAGACTTCAGAGACTTAAACAAGGCATGTCCTAAAGATGATTTTCCACTGCCTAATATTGATATGATCATAGATCTCACATCAGGCTACCAAATGCACTCATTAATGGATGGTTTCTTAGGCTATAACCAAATTAAAATTTCTCCTGAAGATCGAGAGAAGACCGCATTTACATGCGCATGAGGAACCTTCTGCTAGAACATTATTCCATTTGGGTTAAATAATATAGGAGCTACATACCAAAGAGCTATGACTACTATATTCCATGACATGATGCATAAAAACATGGAGGATTACGTGTGATGATACCTTAGCTAAATTAGAAGAAAGAGCTACTCATATTAAAGACCTACAAAAGATACTAGATTGCATGGAGCAATTTTAACTCAGGCTCAATCCAAAGAAATGTGTCGTTGGGGTTCAATCAGGAAAGCTACTAGGGTTCATTGTATCAGCAAAAGGGATTGAGGTAGACCCTACAAAAGTCAAAGCTATACTAGAGATGACTCCTCCATGCAACATTAGTCAAATGAGGACATTACAAGGGAGACTCCAGTCAATAAGGAGGTTTATGTCACAATTTGCAGATAGATCACAACCTTTTACCAAGTTGCTACATAAAGGTGTCACCTTCAAATGGGATGAACATTATGAAGCCAACTTCAAATAATTAAAAGAGTACCTAGCTACTCCTATTCTTATGGCACCCTTTCATGGAAGGCCATTACTCCTATACATTTCAGCTACATCTACATCATTAGGAGTATTGTTGGCACAAGAAGATGAAGCTAAGAAGGAAAGGACAATCTAATATATTAGTAGAACATTAGTGGCCTATAAATTCAATTACATCATAATTGAAAAAGAATTCTTATCAGTTTTCTTTGAATCAAAAAAATTGAGACATTATATGTTATCACATATAGTAAAGCTCATTGAAAAAATAGATCCTTTGAAGCACCTCCTAAGCGAGATAGCATCAATAGTACCACTGGAAAAGTGGGTCCTGTTTGACATTGAATATGTTGCTAGAAGAGCTATTAAAGGACAAGTCCTCGTAGATCAATTAGCAGATTCACCACTTCAAGATGATGAACCTTTAAGAATTGAATTTCCTAATGAGATAATTATACATCTAATTGAGTCTCTATGGAAGATGTAATTTGATGGTTCTTTTACACAAAAAGTCTCTAGAGTAGGGGTTCTATTCATAACTCCTCAAGGCTACAAAATACCCAAGTCCTACAAATTGATGTTTCCATGCACAAATAACATTTCTGAATATGAAGCATTGGTAAATGGTCTTAAACTTGCTATGGAATAAAATATTGTAGAGTTACATGTGTATGGTGACTCCCAGCTCATTATTAGTCAATTCAATGGATATTATCAAACCAAAGATGAGAATTGGATGCCCTAGAAGAAATTGGTTGATGACTTAAAAAATTACTTTTTCTTCATCATATTTCAGCAAATACCCAGAATAGAGAATAAAGTTGCATATGCTATGGCTACACTGGCATCCATGTTACAACTAGAAGAACATAAATTCCTCTATGACTTCTTGGTGGAATAATTATCCTACCTAGCCTTTGATACCCCTGAATACCAAGTAATTTATGCTTTAAACACCCCCGACCAATCTCAGTATGCTAATATCATTGCCTACCTAACTGACCAAACCATTCCCAATTATCTATTGAGGAATGAAAAATGAGCCTTGATTAGGATAACATCGCGTTATGTCCTCATTACTAATAAATTATATAGATGATATCTTGACGGTACACTTCTTAGGTGTTTAGAACATGAAGATTCTGGCCGTGCATTAAAAGAGGTCCACAAAGGTGTATGTAGATCACACTCAAATCGATTTTCATTGGCTAAAAGACTACTCAGAGTTGGCTATTACTAGCCTACAATGGAAAAAGATTCTATTCAATTTTCAAAGACATGTCATAAATGTCAAACACGTGGAAATCTCATCCATGCTCCTGCCAGAAAACTAATACCATTCATAATACATTGGCCATTTCAGCAATGGGCCTTTGACTTGGTTGGACAAATATATCCTAATTCTTCAAATGGACTCAAGTTCATCATTACGACCACTAATTATTTCATGAAGTGGGTTGAAGCCATGTCATTAATCAAAGCCACTAGCAAACAAGTGGCTATGTTCATCTTGAACTACATTATCTATAGATAGGGGATACCCTCTTCAATTGTAACATACAATGGGCGCCAGTTTAAAAAAAAGATATTGACGACCTTTGCATGCAGTTTCACATTACACAACATTGTTCCTAAATCTATTATCCTCAAGGTAATGGACATGCTGAGGCATCTAACAAAATTATTCTCAAGATCTGACACAGAACTATGAGTAAGTCTGGCAGAGACTGGAATTTACAACTAAATCCGGTGCTATGGGACTCAAAAAAAGCATCAGAACACCAACAGGAGCCACACCATTTCCCCTAGTCTATGGCACTAAAGAAATACTACCTATTAAGGTTGAAATCCCCTCTTTGTGTGTATCTTTACAAGGTCTTGTTACTAATGAACAATACTGCATTGATAGGGTAAATTATTTAGACTTACTTGATGAGCGCAGACAATAGGCATTTGATCATCTGAAGGTGTAACAAGCATGAATGTCAAAGGGGTACAATAAAAAGGTCAAACCATGACAATTTCAAGTGGGGGATCTCATCCTAAAGGAGAATCCTAAACACCAGCCGAATCAAGAACATAAAGGAAAGTTTGAACCTAACTGGCTGGGACCTTATGTCATTACTACAACTTTTGGGACTGGAACCTATCATCTCAATACACCTAAGGGAGATGTCCTTCTAGATCCAATCAATATGCTACATTTGAATTGATTCTACACTTGATGTCTAGCTAGTCGAGCCTATACACTGAAAATCTCAGAAAAAACCAAAAAAATCAGAAAATTGATCCTGAAGAAATACAAAAATAGTGGAAAAAGTCCTAAAGAAAGGGTATCCTTAGTTTAAACCTGGAAATAGGCACCTTGATACTACAAAAACATTCAAAAAAGCACAAATAGCTAAAAAAAAAAAAAAACCTAAAAAAGAGAAAGGTGCCTTAATGAAAACATAAAACCTGGCATTCAGGCATCACTTATACTCTGTGCTCTATCTATCAATGCATTACTGATACTAAGCCTTCACTAGTGCTATGGATTGACTATGTTTCCTTACAAATATCCTGTCCTTTCTTAGGATTTGTCTGCATTTCCGTCTTAGGAACAAGTCCTTCTGCACTAGGGGCATCTTTGCTAGCATGTTAGGTCGCGTCTTCTAGGTTTCCCTAGGATGGATTGTCCCATGACACAATGCCTCTTGATACTTGCACCAAGATATCACTTTCACAAAATAAGGATGGCACAAACATTGAACTCATGCAAACAATGTTCCTACACACTATATTGGATTGCGAACAGAGACAAAGTTATACATAGACATGGAACACATATTACTTAAATTCCAAAATTTTGATTGATGAATCTCTACTGCGCTTGAAGAAATGAATCAATGGTATTTTTTTATAATCCTTAAGCACACAGTTTGATCTTGGTTTGATCATCACTCTTTTATGTTCTGATGATGTTTTATCTAGGGGCATCTAAGAAGTTATAAGTTTTCTTTGATGGATTCTCAATTGATGGTTGTTATGTCTTCCAAGTTACTTCATGACATCTGTGCAAAGACAAAGAGTCACAAGGATAGGGGGCATAATTTTTTCTTTGTTTTCTGCATATGGTGATTGTTCCAAATGATCTTATAGATTTTACCTAGCTTGGATGTTTATGGTAAGAGCTACCAACATGAGTGGATAGCTACATATATCTCGATCTTTGTTATGTGTAAACTATGGTGAGGTTGAAACAATTTCCTTGTCTATTTTTTCAATCTCATATTCTCACCAAGGTATACAAAGTATAATGTACCCAAGGATATGAATTTTCAAGGTCATGGCGGGTCCAATATCTTACCTTACAAAAATTATGGTATATTAAAAGGAAAGTGACTCATTTGTTATCCTAGCTTCTATGCCTTGATGCCTAAGTCTATTTCTGACAGTGCGTCTAATAACCTTAGTATTCATACTTTCATAGTATCAGTGGGTATTAGTGATCATTGTACTATTAGGTGGTATCTATTCCAACAAATGCCTAATGATGATAAAAATGTTACAATATTTGCAAATCAGTGACAGTCCTAGGAGTCTTCATGTAGATGCATTTAGAGATTGCATGATTCATTTTACTAAGAAAGAAACAATATAAGGAATTTTGAGATCAAAATAAATCCTATTTTTCATTCATCCAAGTTAATTACATCATCACATATTACTGATATCAATATCATTGCATATCCATAACATACATTCTACATTTATATATAAGAAAGAAAAAATACCAAAAATAAAGCATTTATGCCTAACATTTATTTCTACATCCTAAGTGCATCCATACATTTTACTTTCTTAAGAAAAACTCAAAAACATACATTTGCATATTCAAATCTATCATTTAAAACACATTTATACCATTGATAAATCCAAATGCATAAATGATGTCATCATCGACAATCCAACTCATCATGAGACCAAGATAAACATAATCACATGTGCATCAACATCTATCAAGAACTCATGAAACATGTCAGAAACAGAAACAATTGCATCATATATATATATATATATATATATATATATATCAAAGCATGGTATAGATCAAAAATATGGCACAAGTCTACACAAAGAGTATTAGAGTATCAGTATGAATCAGATATACATGTATACAATAGTATAAAAGAATAGTCCCATAGGAACCCATATATACAATATGATCCCACAAAAATAGAACAAAAGGATATCTCATGTCTAACTCCCCCCTCTCCCTGATCTGGAGGAGGAGGAGGTGGAAAAAAGGGAGGAGGAGGAGGAGGAGGAGGAGGCATAGCTCCCTCTGACTGCTGAGTAACATGTGAAAAGGATAGTGCCCTTTGACCCATTGGCAATGCCGCATGATACAAAGCATAATAATATGTGGTTCTCTAGCCCTGGTGAACTACAGTATGATCCTGTGTATCTCTCTCAGATCTCAGGCGCTCCACTTGTCTATCTCTCTCCGCTCTCAGCTGCTCCAAATGTCTCTCCGTATATGAAAGCAGAGCTGCTAAAGTGGTAGTACATAATCTGAGCTACTTTCACTCTCACTCACACTGTCAAAGAGGATCTTCATCCCTACCAGAACCCCTATGAGCATCCTACCCTAAGGGCCTATCCTGTGGTCTCTGTTGCTGCTGCTACTGCCTCTATTGTCCATCTTGCTCCCCTGTGATTAGAGGCCCTATATCCATCCTAGGAGAAACAAATCTGAACCAGGTGCACCGACCCTCTCCACTACCACTAGCCACCTCTCCCATACCACCCACAGCTCCATCGCCCCTGTCATCTACATCATCATCATCACCAGGACCCCGTCCTCTATCTAGGGGTGCCTGTCTCCCTCCATGTCTCCCTTTGTGTCTAACTCTGTCTCTCTGGGCTCCTCCTCGGACTCTAACTAGATGATCCTCCATAGGATCATAATCTAATGGGTCCTTGATCCGAGGAACTGCCTCTACTGGATCAGTAAATTGGGGCACCGAGTACTGTCTCATCTCTGCCAGGTATCCTGCTGAACAACCTACATTGACTACATCCCGCCGAAGCTCTCATGGCACGGCTACCATATCTGCAATAGCCCTTTAAGCGGTCTCATATCCCAAATGTCATCCCCATAATGGCATCTCATCACATATCCATGCATATACAGTGAGGTCCTGAAATCAGCCTTGTAATCAATCATATTGCCTCAATACCCATGTAACTAAGAACCTCTCAATGACATACCTAGTCCTGCCAATGAGGTACCTGCTCTAAAATAAGTATGGCATATGTCACCTATCTGATGCCCACTCCTAACAATCAAGGTATAGTCGCCATACCACTATAGTAACATCATCTAATACACGGCGGCAATAGTCCACCTTGCCCAGATGGGGCTGTTGTATCCAACGTGTGTACATATACACATAAGGCTGCTCATGTGCTCGCTACCTATCTAAAATGGGTCATGTCACTGGGATGTGCTCCCAGGCCAAGATCTGAAGAACTAAGATACCCACTGTCATGCTTCAGGTATGATGGTACACTATCTCATGGAGCTCTTTGTACATATGAGCCAGTATGTAGCTCCCTCATGCGAATCTTTGTCTGGAAACAACCATCTGCTCGAGCATGTCAACCCAGCCGACCATAAATATGTGTTGTCCTCGGTCAGGCATAAGGATGCCTCCGATAAAACCAGCCAAGTACATAGGTAGGCTCTCATAGTGATCATACATGTAATCCCACATTAGGTACCGACGAGCAATGCTATCATCCTAAAAGAATCATCGGGTAGTAGCTATGGATGTGGCAAAAGTAGAGTCAAACTAGACCTCTCAACCCATCACTGGCACTCTCAGAATCTGCCACACATCCTCTAGTGTGACAGTCATCTCTCTAGTAGGGAGATGGAAGGTGTTGTGATCTGGATGCCATCTCTCGGCTAGAGCAGTCAACAACCCTCGATTTACCCTAATCTTGGGTAAATCCCCTAATGCCACTAAACCAACACGAGCTACTAACTCTCACTCATCCACAGTCAACAAACGCAATAAAGTTAGCACTCAGCCAGGATATGGGCTCCAGAATGAAACCACCTCAAATGGAAACTATTCAAAAGATAGTCATTACAAAAAAGTTTATAATTAGTCATCTATCTAAACTAGTTAAACAGACAACCTATCAGCTAAGTGTTTTCATGATTAGCATAAGAAAACCAGTCAAAATGAGAAGGTAACTATGTCAAAAACTAGAAAAAACCCTATATTTACGGTGTGCAATCCTCTTTACTGGATGTGATCCCAGATTTCTAGGATCTGATGAGGCATCTGGGATGTGACCCTATTTTCACAAGATGCAACATGGGGTTCCGCGTGCGACCTTGTTCTAACAGGGTGCAAAAAATTACAAGTTCAACCAAAAATGACATAACAGGGTGCACTCCTGAACTTGTAGGACGTGATCCAGGATTTTTGGTAACTACCGAAAGTGACGCGGGATTGACCGGATGCAATGCAAAACACGGGATGCAAAGCAGGACTAAATTGGTTATAACTTGCATAAAAATCCATAAAACTGAAAACTGGAAATTTTCAAAGGTAGGTTTTTAGGTACTTACCGGAGGTGGGTAGTCAGATGGACGCTGATGATTACTACCAAGCTCAAAATGATTCTTTTGCATGGGGACCACCATCTTCTCTGCAAATCTCTTTGAATTACCAAAGATGAAAGTGAAAATGAATAGTTAAAAAGTGATTTTTGAGATATATATTAGACTTTTTGAGCTATTTAGGAGTTCTAAAACTCCTCCATGGAAACTAAAACTCTATTTATGTTCTCTTTTTGATCAATCAGGAACCAAATCAAAGGTACCTATGTTGTTTTACACAATGCAGTAAAAATTTTGTGACAACTCCTGAAAATGCAGACTTGCTCCATATGTTCCGAAATTCAGCTTTCCAGGTTCTACATCATTAAAATTGCACATTTCATCAACATCTTGGTTCGATATCATTTTTTCAGTCTCATCACTCATGTTTTCATGTAATTAACTTGGTCCTTGTGTGTTTACTCTTAAACACACCCCTGTTGCTTCACTTCCTCTAATCCATTCTTTCTTCACCTAACCACTCCTCCAAGTGATACATCAATCAACAGAGGGAATTTTATTCTTTTTCCTTTGATTTCATTAATATTCCCCTTAACCCTAACCCAATCTACCTCAATCACCTTAACCTTGGGTTCAAACCCATCCCAACCTATTCCCCCCATGCTAAGCCTAATCCTAATCTTAATCCTATCTTACCCCCCTTCCTAATGTTGTCACATTCCTCATTTTTTGATTAGGAACTCAACCCACTTGAGAAAGTCAACTTTATCAAGCTTGACTCCCTCTAAGTCCACTTTCTCAAGCTTGGACTTACACCCTCACCATACCTCTTAATTTCTCTCATTAATGTACCATTAATGGAGATTCCTCAAGCCCATGCCTCATTAATGCCTTTGGCATTAATTCCTCTTACACCACCATTAAGGTTTTTACACCTCCATTAATGGCCTTGTCCCCTCCCCCCCCTCTCTCTCTCCCCATTTCCTTTATAAATAAGATGAGTTTTAAGCTCAAACCCCACTTAAATTTCAGAGTTGAAAGCATTGTTATGCTATTAAGATCATTTGTGAATCCATATTGCATCTTAGCTTTTCCATTATGCATTGTTGTTATCTCCATTTTTAGAGCTAATATGCATGTGTCTTGATCATTTAGATTACTTTTTAGTCAAATCTTTCATTCTTAGGTTGTATATGTCACTGATTTGTGCATAATCTGAGGGCATGGTTATGGCATTCTTCAAACTCCTCCTAGATAGGAAGCAATAGATCAGTTTTAGTGATTTAGATGAAACCCTTGCTTTTTATGTTTTTTCACTAATATAATGATCTAATGAAGTGTCGTGTTGTAGATAACAGGTCCACAAATGCACACACACACAGACAAGCCAGATAAATGATGTGACATGCAGGTACAGATTCGCTAATGTGCACATTACCATCGACAAAGAACAAATAGTTGTAGTTAGGAATATGTAAGCTTAGCTTATGTTTTCATGTCATTTTTTCTTAAGTGCAATTTGTGCTTAAAATTAAGTAGTTGGAGTGTTCCTATGTCATTTTTAAATTAGAGGAAAAGAATAATTTGGAGTAGGGGAGGCTGAAAATAAGTAGCTACTGCTCATTAACAAAAAGGACACATGACTCCACGAATTATTTTCCCTTTTTTTTTTTTATATCTCATTCTATTTTTTATGATACATAGGTCCACAAATTGATGTAAAAAATGTTGAACAGCTAGCCTAAAGTAAGCTTAGCAACAACATGAGGACCTACCCTTAAGTATATGTTGAAGACCAAATATTAAAATGTAATGGAAATGAAAGTGTAACCTCCAAAAAGATAAGGATCAAGTAGCATTAATGATACGTTGGAAACCATATCATTTTAGTTGTTAAAAGAATGAGATTGTGATGCAAAATAGCTGTGTATTTTGCGGCTCGAGCAGATGATGAAATGTCGTGAAATAAAATCTTGGTTTTATTTTCCTCTCGAGATGAAAAGTGTTTCCTGAATGCTTCGCTTGATGAATATCTTGATCAGGAAAATTGTGAAATATAGGAAAAAATAACGTAGAGGAAAAATTATGGAGGGAGAATTCGCTTAGGTTTACCCAATTCTTTGCTTGACCAATATCACTCTCATTCACGATGACCAATGGATGGTCACTATCAAGAGAGTGGAAAAAATGTTGTTCCCTATGAAATAAATGAGTGTAGCCGGGAATATTTTTGCAAGTGATAGAATATTAATGAGAATATTATGTTTTAGTATTCATCTCTAGTTTTTATCTCTCTAATTCAACCATTAGGATTATTCACTATATTTTTTATAATAAATAGGAGCAATATAATTGTCTATGAAACAAAGAAAAATATTCTTTGTGTTTTTTATTAGTTCCTATTATCGTGTGAAACTATAGTGAAATTATAGTGAGGTTATATTTACCAATTAAATTTGTAAATTCTACTTTACAAATCATTTTTTCTACATTTATTATTTTTAAACTAGAGAAATTATTTTTAACTTAAGAAATGTTCACAATATCATTGGCTTAAAAATTGAAGCAATATAGATGGATTTATTGGAATCATGTTCACATAAACTAATTTTGGGCAAATTTTATGAAACAATTTGTTTCTAACTAATTATATACAAAGGCGTGCTGAGGATAATATTGGGCATATTCATCCTTGCAATATGTGTTTATATGATAGACACAACAAAATTAGAATTACAAATGTTTGCTAAACATATCGTTAGGAGAATAGGGAACTTTCTATGTTGATTTTTTTTTCTTTCTAGAAAGATGCTTCATTCACAACTATAAATTATGTTTTCATCTATGGAAGAGGGAATCATTACTATTGATAGTTTTTGTGTATAGTTTTTCCGTGATTTCAAGATTTGGTAAATTTATATCCAAAATCTCTATTACTAGGCAATATTTGAGTACTTTTTCTATAATGAGTGGTTAGAAAATAACTAAGTTTGATAGGGTTGGATAATTCTAACTTTTCTTATGTTACTTTCGTTAAATTTGATACGGAATGTGAATTAATAGATTTTAGTTGGTAAAAATGATAGGTTCTATGATTGTTTAAATGTGTGAAAATTTCCTCTGTTTTTACCAAATGTTTTAACCAAATCTAGAATCAAATTCAAAAATTATTTGATAATTTTGGACAATTTATGATATTTTTATCTCTCCAATGTATTGGAGGCATGTTAGATGTCTCATTTCCTCATATAGGATTAAAACATAAAGATTGTATGCTTTACTTTTTAATGATATTTTTTATTCGTGTTAATCAAAATCACTTAATAGATTTCCAATTTTTAAAGGATTTATTACTTGAACATTTTAATATTTGTACATAGATTGTCTTTACAATTACGATTTTTTACTAATCTTTTTTTAACCTCTCTCTTCGTGAGTTTTCTTTCTTTCTATATTTAAATTCAGATTTAGTTTACATTTTTTTAGATTTACTTATATAGATCCTTTTAGTTCTTTTGATTAACATTTCTTCCTTCTTCTTGGATAATTTGTTGCAAGTTTGACTAGATTGAGTAGTTGGTTGAGTTATTAGTGTTGTCATTGATGTCGACATGCTTTTGTTGTCATTGGTGATTGATTCTTATAGGTATTATTGAGTTTCCTATGTAGTAGTGCTACAAGTTGTACTCTGCATTTCTTCTATATTAAAAATCTATTGATGTGGTTTGGATATGTTTTTAAGTAGTGTTTGGACATACTGGATTCATTTTTTTGTGCTTTGGATATAGTTTAGAGGAATTGGTGATTATATGAGTATACCAGTGATTGACAGAGATTTCTGTGTGAAATACATGCTCCATATTTCTTTGTGTGATGGTTTCTAGTGTTGAAGTTTTTGAATTGAGATTTTAATGTCCTTAGCTTCATTCATTTAAGTTGGAATAATGTTGTGAGTTTTGAAAGTATGTTTGCAAAGTTTGATGGTGTTTACTCTAGGTTTGACCAACCTTAGGTGTTGACACTTTCACATTTATTACTTCAGTGACTACAAGATGAAGTATAACATGTATGATGTATATTTTGGTTCTAGTTAAGGCATTTTTTGGTCTACATTGCTTTCCTTTCCACCATGAAAATGTTTAGGTGCCGACTTAATTTAAATTAGGTTCTATTAAGTTGCTTAGTTGAGTTTGGGAAATCTTGCAAGTGGAAGGATGATATAAGTAAATGATTGATTGTTGAAGAAAGGTGTGGCATGTGTGCATACTTGTCTAAGCGTGTTTCCAAGTATATACGTATTTGATGAGGATGTATGAAAGAGGATCTATCTCCTTATATGTTTTAATTGGCTCAAAATGCAATGTTAAGTAGTGTGCACTTTAATGTTTTAGCGATCAGAAGTAGTGAGTAGAAGGTATCTACAAATCAACAGATTAAGTTGCCAAAGTGCATTAGTTTTAAATCTCATCTCTTTTATTCTTATTCATCTATGTAGTGATCCTTCTTTAAGGCAATAATACCTCTAGTAGTGAGGCTTTCTTTGTAAAATTTAGCTTAACTGACGTCACCCTAACAAGTGTTCATATATTTGAGAATTAATCTTCACTATGGTTTTTCTATTAATAGGGTTTTCCATGTAAATTTAGTATTTCATTGTGTATGGTGATTTATATTTTTGACATGCTCTTTCCTATTTATATGTTTTTGTAGTTAAGAATTAAAGTTTTATGAATGTGATTCAAG
>MU228113.1:181385-200129 GCA_018584345.1 Thuja plicata
AATGTTGTATAAAAAAATTTGTGAGACACATCCAACATTGAAAATATCACAAAGGTCTTTTGAATCCATGAAGCCATTTTATTGTGTACCCCTTAAGATTCGGAATACATGTTGTTGCAAATATCATTTTGAATTTTCAAGGCATCATGAACTATTATGGTCCATTCATTCTACTTTGCATATTAATGAAATGCTAGAGGATTGTGGTTCAAGTGGTCTTTCCAAATCATCAAGAGACTTGCTAGATAAATTTTTATGTCGTAGAGATGATGGTTGTTTAATTTATTAAAAAGATTTCTTAAATGCCAAGTGCTTAGAATGTGGTGGCTTGTCCAAGTTTAGGACACATTTTCATGAGGTTTTGGAACACAATTTTGGAAAGACACTCGTCCAAGAAAAGATATATGAAATAGTGAAATATACATTGAAGATTGGAGGTGAAGGCTCTAGATGTGAGTTAGTTGCAAAAGAATACATTATTGCTGATTTTATTTTAGATTTCAAGACAAATCTATTTTACAAGTATGCAAGGCATAGTCACAGGTCTCAATGGTTGGATCAACAATTCAAGACAAGTAAGGATACTTTCCCTATTGGAACTATTATATCAGTTGTATACTTTGCGGAGAACTATACATTGCAGCCCCAAAATGAGACTCAAGCTCAATATTATAATTCCATTTAGGTTTCTATTTTTGTACACATCACATATAGACATTCCCCTGATAGCACAAAAGATGAGAAAAATATAATCAGAGAGTACCAGTTTTATATGAGCGATGATAGGTCTCACTCTCATGATTTTGTCCAACATTGTTTTCAGAACTATTTTGACTTCTTGCAGGAAAATGATATTGCTATGGATAGGCATCTCATTTGGTCAGAGAATTGCACTAGTCAATTTAAGAATGCCAGAATATTTTATTGGTTGTGTAGAATACATGTGGAGAGATTTGTACCTCATATTCAGATTTTTTTTTTAGTCAGGGCATGGGAAAGGGGAGAATGATGGAGCAGGTGCATGTGTGAAGAGAGCTCTAGCTAAGGAGAAATTAAGGATTTTAGGTGTTGTACTTCTTGATGCTCATTCTATTGTTGATTGGTGTACTTTAGCATTGTCATAGGGGGACTCTTGATTCTATAGTGTGTAGATTATTTTGGTTGGTTGAGGAGGGAACTATAGGAGATAGATTGGATTTTCAAACAGTGAGAGACTCTTCAAAAATGCATTCATTCTGAAGCTCTGATAGTAGTACATGGACCATTTGGACATGAGCGTTGGCTTATTTTTTCCCCATGTATTTTCAGTATGATTGGGATCATTGTGAGTCAAGTGAGTGGGTAGATACATGGGTTCCATAGTATATAACTCCTTTATCTTTGACACTCTCTATAAGAAATAATGACATGGACACTTCAGTTGAGTATGACCATCTTTCAGATCTTCTGTAGCCATGAGATGTTTTTGCATTGGTTGCATTGGAGGAGAATGATGAGAGGTTAGATTATTGGTTAGCACATTGTGTATAAGATAAACAGAAGCTTGTTCAACCGATGACAGATGGTGATGGGTTCACGTATCCTACTGGTTCAGTTGTTGTTTTGGGAACATGGATGCGAACATACATGGTTAGAAAGAATGGAATTCCTGCATTTGAAGACTATGAGAAGCAAAAAACTATTCTCATGTATTCACACCTTGTTATAGCAACAAATGTCAAGTTGTCAAAGCATCAAGGAAAACCAAAGACAAAATAACTTTGGAATATTAGTAATGTTGATCATAAAGCACTATTGGAGACCCTAAAGCAAATAGATGACCCTTCAGGAAAACTTGACTAGGTAATAAGTTAACTCAGTGCAAGGTTTTCTAAGTTAAGCTTAAATTCAATACATTAATTTCACCTTTCTTAGATTCTATTTTGAGTCAATAAACTTGGTTTTGTATGTGGATAGTAACTTGTGCAAAAGCACCTATGAAGACACCTAGGGTCACCATGGATCCAATCAGAGATAGAAGGAAAAAAAATCCTTAATGGTTAATTGAGATCTTTGGAAGCCTATAATGGAAATTTGTAACAATTAGGTATGGGTGGCCAATAGTGCCAACAAGGGATCTAAGTATAGATTTTCTCAGAAATAGGCAATGAAAACTCATAATTTTTTATTATTTACTTATGTCATTTGCATGGTTTGAATTCTTAAAAGTTTGATTATTGTTTCTAATGCTTTAAGGATATTATTTTCATCAATAGGTGCTGACTAGTCTTTGAAATTCACATATCATGCACTTGTAACCTGTCAAGACAAGTTGTTTGGAGTTTGTCAGGACCCTAAGATGTCTTGTGGTTACCCTTATGTCATTTCAAATTCATTTGACCTCTTCAAGCATGAGGAATCCCTTGGGTACATGGTGAGAGCTAAGGATTGTTTTACAAAGGTGTGGAGTCTTGTTATCCAATTTGTGGAGTTCTCCAAGCCTCTGCATCATAACTTGCAGTGAGGGTCAGTTGAAAGTAGCTCCGTAGTGTATATTTCTAACCGTCTATCCTGGAATCAAAATGTCTACTCCATTGGCTCTGGTTGGCTCGGTAAATTCTAGTGACAAGCTCATTTCACCCATGGAGTCACTAGAACGCTCGCGACACCACTCAAACCAAGTGTTCCCAAGGTGGACTAAGCACGATCGGGCAGAAATTTTCCAAGGCTCATATCTTGGACCTCATGAGAGGTATCAAAAAAATGTTGGGGGCTACGAGATTGTGTTGCCAAGGTCTACAATAACCTCTCTTGGTTTTGAGTGATTCGACTTTGTTTGAGTTTGGCAAGGCAATCTCAGTTGATTCCATAACATGCAGTGAGGGTTAGTTAAAAGTAGCTTCATAGTGTATCTTTCAAACAGTTCATCCTGGCATCAAACCGTCTATTCCATTAGCTCTAGTTGGACAGGTAAATTTAATTGACAAACCCTTTCCACCCACAAAGTCACTCAAACACTCGTGTCCATGCTAGAGCCAATTGTCTCTAAGGTGCACTAAGCACGATTGGACAATGATCTTCCAAGGCTCATATCTCAGACCTTGTGAGAGGTATCAACAAACTGTTAGAGGCTAAAGGATCATGTTGCCAAATTCTAAAAAAACCTCTATCAGTTTTGGGAGATTCGACTTGGTTTCTGTTTGGCAAGGCAATCTCAGTCGATTCTAAAACTTGTAGTGAGGGTCAGTTGAAAGTAGCTCCATAGTGTGTATTTCAAACCGTCCATCCTGGTATCAAAGCTTCTACTCCATCAGCTCCGGTTGGCTAGGTAAACGCTAATGACAACCCCATTCCACACACAGAGTCACTAGAACACTTGCAACCATGCTCGACCCAAGTGTCCCCAAGGTGCACTAAGCACGATTAGGAAGCAATTTTCCAAGGCTCGTATCTTAGACCTTGTGAGAGGTATCCAAAAACCATCAGGAGCTACGAGATCATGTTTCCAAGGTCTACAAAAAACTCTCCCAATTTTGGGTGATTTAACTTCATTTGCATTTGGGAAGGCAATCTCAGTCGATTCCATAACTTGTAATGAGGGTCAGTTGAAAGTAGGTTCACAATGTATCTTTCAAATGGTCTATCCTAGCATCAAAGTGTCTCCTCCATCAGGTTTGGTTTTCTGGGTAAACTCTAGTGCCAACCCAATTCCAGCCATGAAGTCACTGGAACACTCACGACCACGCTTGACCCAAGTGTCCCCAAGGTGTACTAAGCATGATTGGGCAGTGATTTTCCAAGGCTTGTATCTCATACCTCATGAGAGGTATTGAAAAATTGTTAGGGGCTACAGGATTGTGTTGCCAAGGTCTACAAAAACCTCTCTTGGTTTTGGGCGATTCAACTTTATTTGAGTTTGTCAAGGTAATCTTTGTCGATGCCATAACTTGTAGTGAGGGCCAGTTAAAAGTAGCTTTGTAGTGTATCTTTCAAATGGTTCATCCTAGCATCAAAATATCTATTCTATCAGCTCTAATTGGCTAGGTAAACACCAGTGAAAAACTCATTCCACCCGCAGAGTCACTAGAACTCTCGCGACCATGCTAGACCCAAGTGTCCCCAAGGTGCACTAAGCATGATTGGGAAGAAATCTTCCATTTCTCGTATCTGAAACCTCATGAGAGGTATTCAAAAACCATCAGTGGATAAAGGATCATATTGCTGAGGTCTAAAAAACCTCTATCAGTTTTGGGCGATTTGACTTCGTTTCTGTTTGGAAAGAAAATCTCAGTCGATGCCAAAACTTGCACTAAGGGTCAGTTGAAAGTATCTCTGTAGTGTATATTTCAAACCATCTATTCTATCATCAAAGGATATAATCCATCAGTTCTCGTTGGCTGAGTAAACACTAGTGACAACCCCATTCCACCCAAAGAGTCATTGGAACGCTCGCAACCATGCTCGACCCAAGTGTCCCCAAGGTGCACTAAGCATGATTGGGCAGCAATTTTCCAAGGCTTGTATCTCAGACCTTGTGAGAGGTATCCACAAACCATCATGGGCTATGAGATCATGTTGGTAAGGTCTACAACAACCTCTTCCATTTTTGGGTGATTCAACTTTGTTTTCATTTTGCAAGGCAATCTCAGTCGATGCCATAAATTGCAATGAGGGTCAGTTGAAAGTAGCTTCGTAGTGTATCTTTCAAATGGTCTATCCTAGCATCAAAGTTTCTACTCGATCAGGTCCAGTTGGCTGGGTAAATGCTAGTGACAACCTCATTCCACCCATGGAGTCACTGGAATGCTCCCGACCACGCTTGACCCAAGTGTCCCCAAGGTGCACTAAGCATGATTGGGCAGAGATTTTCCAATGCTTGTATCTCAGACCTCGTGAGAGGTATTGAAAAAATATTAAGGGCTATAGGATTGTGTTTCTATCAGCTACAAAAACCTCTCTCAGTTTGGGTGATTGAACTTCGTTTGAGTTTAGCAAGGCAATCTCAGTCGATGCCATAACTTGCAGTGCAGGTCAGTTTAAAGTAGCTTTGTAGTGTATCTTTCAAACAATTCATCCTGACATCAAACCATCTATTCCATAAGCTCTGATTGGCCAGATAAATTCTAGTGACAAATGCATTCCACCCATGGAGTCACTGGAACGCTCGCAACCATGCTCGACCCTGTTGGAATTATTGGAATGATGTACTGAGAGGGGAGGGGTGAATCATTACCTCTAAAACTTTTTATGTGATTGGCCCATTAACCTTTGTGTCATCAAATTTTTATATTAACCTATCTATTTGTTCATTATGCATGTGAAATCATAATAAAATTTCTTTACATGTGTAAACATTCAAGAAACATACATGAAAATAAATAACACATAACATAAGATATGATATCATAGAAAACTCTTGTTAGGAGGTAAAAATTGCAGTGGGGATGTCTACGCACAAAACTTCACTATCTATAGATAAGAAGGGATCTAGTTAAGGCTTACAATTTGATCACTTCTAATGATCTTCCTTGTTAGGAGTATTAGAGTGGAGGCCTGTTAGGATCTACTTTGTTTGAAGCTTTAGCAACACTATTAGGTGTGCACTCTGTTAAGAGATTTATCAAAGAAATGTTAAGTCCACCTTCTACAAAAGGATTTCTGATGTGATGCACTTGTTAGAATGCAACTACAATATAAATGTTGATCTGATTGTATATGAAATCTCTAATTACTTATAACAAATCCTGTAAAGTTTAGAATGTATATGTAATCACCTTGAGTGATTTGAATAATACCTTATCTCTGCTCGTCGGTAGCCTTGTCTGTGTTCTTGATAACTGATATGATCTATTTATGAACTTTGCATGAATTCAATTCTTCTTCTTCTTAGTTTCTCTCCATGGCTACAGTTATTTATCAACTCATTACCTATTACAAATGATTGAACATCTATGTATACTAGTTTCTAGGTACATTCTTCATTCACATTTTTCAGATTAACTCTAGATCCAAGGTTTACAACTTGACCTTTATCTTTAGTTAGTTATGTTTTAGATCCATTAGGATGCTTTAAAACATTTACAATATGCTTTCTTGACCCTCAAGTAATGTTTTAAAATAAATTAAAATCCTATAAATAGAATTATAATGTTTTATTTGACGTGGAAAGTCAGATCCACTTTTTGCAGGTTCTGTAACTGACTGTCAGTTCCAATGGTCGGGTTGCTCTATTAGTTTGTCAGTCTTCTTTCTTTCTTTGCTCTATTAGTCTTCTAATCTGTCGATGTCCCTATTTTTAATTTTTCCTCGGGTTCCTTTCCTTTTATTTTCTGTCAGTGATATTCACAAAACTGTATCGTCGATGATTTCCTTTATGCTTTGTCGTCTGTTCAACACTTCTCAGTGTTCGTTGGGAAATTTTGTACTTAGCATTTTTATGTCAAGCATTGTTATCTCATCGGTTATGCTGTGTGATGTTTGTCAGTTATGCCTATATTGATGACCTTTATCATATTTTTCAATTAAGTATACTAATGGCAAAACTTAATGTCATCAATCTCCCCCTTTGACATTAGTATCAAAAATTAATATGTGCAACATAATTAATATATTAGTATGTACACTTGTGTATACTTCTTCCTTAGTCATTTTTCTTTTAGTAATGAAATGAATCTCCCTATGCATATGCTAGTAAGTGTAAGTCTATGTATATATTTATTTTTACATATCCATGATGTACATACAATAGACATTCTCTTTTCCTTTTTATGCTAATGTAGTATATTATACATATGTACTATTCATTCCTCCTTTTTTGATAATAAAGGAAAAGGTACTTACAAATTTTCAAAAATTTGTGAGTGTGAGGCTTTTATTTCCTCCATCATCTTTTCCCATTTCTCTTTTAAATTCTCTAGAGCCATGTGCTCAAGTGATATCCTCACATGCATATCGTAGATGCTGTCTACCACAAACATCTCTGGGGTTACTATCAGATTTCTTGCATCTATAATGTGTTGTTGTAGAGTGGTGAGGTTTGGCAATATGTGAGCCTACAACTTTGTAACCTCATTTCTAAACTGTGTCTCTGCATCCCATATATCTTGTCTTAATCTATTTACCTTTGTGATATTGTCATGATGCAGTTTTATAGTGTTTGCATCTGAGGTTAAACTTTGTGCACTCACTGTCTGATCTGAATATAGCTGGGACAACTTTTCACTATTCTCCTTTGTGAAATTCTCAAGTGTACATAATTTTTTAACTAAGGTAATAGCTTCTGCAATCATAGGTTCTAATTGACTTGTTAATTTAGAGAGATTTACCTTGTTCTCTACCACTTCTTGACTGATCTTTTCAATGATTTTGTGTTGATTTTTATTCTCTGCCCATTCTTCCATTGCCTACTCTACATCTACACTTTGAGTAGTGATGGTGTAGGTAAGAACTGCAATTTTCTCCACGACTGATATGCCATCTTCAACTTTTGTATCAGGAACAAGTTGATGTAGTATATCCCTAGCTTTATCAAGTGCTTGGGCTTCCCTATGTGCCTTTTTCAGTTTCTCATGTATAGCTTTTCTTTGGCATATCACTACAAACTTTTGAAGTGCTTCAATATCCAAAGTAGATACATCCCACTTGGGTATTTCAATTACTTCATCAAGTGTTACTGACAAGATGTATTTCTTCATTAATTTATTCTTCTTCTTCTTTGGTTGAGAGACAGATTGGTGAACTACCATCTGTAGATCTTGAGATTGGATTGTTTTGGTTGGTGAAGGTCAAGAAGATGAAGCTTCTTGTTGCTTCTATTCAGAGTCCACCTGCTAGTTGTGTGAAGATGTCTCTTCATTAGCCTTTGGTGTATCAACAGATTTTTCTTCCTTTTCCTTCATGTCATCATCTTTCTTAACTTCTTCACTTTTTTCTTTCTCTTCATCCTTTCTCAATGTATCATCTTTGTTAATATCTTCTCCTTTGTCCTTTTTAGTAGAGAAATCTTGTTGAGTGTCGGTTGCATCTTTCATCTCTGTGTCTATATCCTTCTGTGTGTCTGATGCATCCTTATTTTCTTCATTACTTGTATCCTTTGGTATATCATCATCTTTCTTGGATGATTTATCCTGACTTGAATCAATGTCAATAGCTTCTATTAATATTTTCATGTTGGTCAGTGTATTTACCTCTGCAGTGGTATTAAGTGTTTCCTATCCATTGGTATTACCTTGTGCAACAGTGATATATTCATCTTTTTACACTTCTTTTGTAGGGTCTTTTCCTGTAATGTCATTAATGACATTATCTAACCATGTTTCAGCATTGACATCCTTATTTAAGTTACCTTTTATTGTCAATTCTTCTTTTTGTAACTTCTTCTTCATCATTCAAATCAATGTGAATTGGGCTTGGTTGATTTTGGATTTCTTCACTCTGAGTTTTGTCAAGAGTAGTGTTGGGCCATACCTCATCTATAACTTTAGTATGTTTGGGGCCTGCTTTATCACTCTCTTTGTTTGTCCAATTCCACTGATGAGTCATCCAGTAAATCTTTCATGATGATGTGTTCTTTCTTTGGGCTAGCTTCCTTAGTGGGCTTGTTAATTATCTTGCACCACTTTTTAATGATGTCTTGATCTAGCTCAATTAGCTTCCCCTTGAGAAATTTGTATGCTCTCATTTTGGGTGAGAACTCCTTTTCATACTTTTTCATTATTTCACTTATCTCTTCCTTCTTTGAATCATAAGGCATAAGAGTAAAAATTACTCTTTCTCTTATCTCTTTTTCTTGGTGAAGTGCAAATGTCCATCTTGGAGATAATCTCTCTGTTAGTTCCTTGGGAACGTCATATTCTAAGAATTGAAGTGGAACATAATGGTGTATGCACATTTTATCTATTATAGCTTCTTCAATTTTTTTTTGATCCTCTGGATCAAATTTCAACCATTTCCTAATGTTAGGATCAGAGATAGATGGTGATTCTAAAATATTTTTACATATTTCATCAATTATCTTTGGAATCAAGGGTTATTTCCCTTTTTGCACATTTATGTTAGCTTCATCCGTAGCTGAGTCTTCTAGATATTTTCTAGTTCTGTTTAGCTTCCTCCTTTTGGTCTATTTTTCCTTTCATGAGACATGTTTTCTCTTGTATGTTCTCACTTTTCCTTTCTTTAATGGTGAAGGAGTTGCATCCTTTGCAGTTTTTCTTCTTGTCCTTGAAGCATCAATTATTTTTGATTTCTTGGGTGGAGGAGGAGGTGGTGAATCTGACTGTGTAGCCTCTATATCACTCTTTTCTTTATCTCCATTGATGGGTGACTGGCCCTTAGTTTCTTCTTCCTTTCCTTTTGTTTCCTCTTCACCTTCTTCTATAACTATAAATTTCTTGGTTAATTCCTTTACCATCTTGTTCTTATTGTTTACAATTTTCTTGACAACAAGATCTGACTTGATTTTTGGTTTGGCATCTTCATAAGTGCCAAATCTTGGTTTCTTACTGTCTACTGGTTCATTCAATAGTGCCTGGATGCACTTGTTAGCTTGTCTTATTTTGATCTCATAATCTAATGGTGACAAACAAGATTTTCTAGGTACTATTGGTTTGATATAGGTAAAATTAGTATCTACCATAAAGCATATGTCATCCTTGTGTTCTTCTATCAAACTCTCAGGTATCCTAGTTCTAGCTTGCATATTTTCTTTAAATCCTTTGAAATACTCATTCATTAGGTCATCAAAATCTGTACCTAATGATTCTATGTGCTCACATATCTATATGGTCATTGGTTTGCTTGTGTCCCATACAACTTTGCCTATAGAAGGAAAGTTTTCTTTGAAGTAAAAGAATATGCACATAATTAGAGAACCAAACTTACAAGCGCTTGTTCTTGAAGACCTTATGGTGTTCATGTTCTCCTCGAGTTAATAGTATTTCTACAAGATCCATCTTCTTTCCTTATTTGATGATCTTATAGGTTGTGCTCATAGAAGTTCTTGCTATGCTATTCATTCTGCTAGCCCAAAAGATCTTATATCCTATCACACATGCACCAAACTTAAGTTCCTCGTCAGTGATGGTGTTAAACTTGAGACCTCTTTTGTTTGATTTTGCAGCTGTCAACTTTTCTACATCCTTCAAGGATGGGTGCTTGTGACCTTTTGGCTCGTCGGTTGTGGGATATCTAGTAACCGCATGAATAACATCTTTTGTTATTCATTTAGGCTCATTAAGCCATAATGTCTGGTTATGCATTCTACTAAGAACTCTCTATATCTATTTTGTCTTAAAAATCCTAGGAAAGTGTAGTGCATTTGTTAGTCCTTTAACTTCAATATGCTTGTGCTCTTCTTTCAGGTTTCTAGTTTCATCACATAGTGCCCTATAGGAATTGTCGAGGTCTAGATCTACTAATTCTGAGATCTTGCAATGTATATAGGACCTTACGTCCTCTACCAGCAAAACCCTAGGTGGGATTCTGGAGAATGCTCTAGAATCATTGGGTTGTGATGTAATTTATGGGTATAACCTATATTTAGGTTCAACATAAGTACTATTGCTAATAAGATTAATCATTTTCTTCTTATACTCTTTCATTTTTTATGTTCTTGAAGTAGATGCCATCGTATTTGAAATTTAGGGCTTTCCATAAATAAACAGTGTCATTGGTGATTGTAGGTACTTACTGAATCTCTATGATCACTCGTGAATCTATTGAGTAGTTTCTAAATCTTTCTAAGGTCGCACTTCAATCTTCTCTTCAATCACTCTGCTTAGCTCTGCTTTCTTGCTTGAAAATCATGGGTGCAAAATGAGTTCTTCCATCACACTTTAATAAGTTTTGTGCCCTAAGTTGTCATTAATGCCCAACAACTCATTGGTATACAAAGACTGAGTTCATCGGTTGAGGCATAAATAACATCCTCGGTGTAAGCGCAAAGTTTCTGAGTAGCTAGCAACTTCGGTGTTTTCACTGATGATTGTCGATAAAATGGCAATGACAACTTGTATTGGCTCAAAGATCACCGATGTATGTTGGTTACACTAAGCGAATTGGCTTTTTCTGTAATGCATGATACATTTTGGTAAGTAATGTCAACTTTACTGTGTGTGTTCACCGATACTTATTTGTACCCATTAATCGATGGAATTTTTTTTCAACAATATTACAAGCAACAATGTAGTGCATCTTCAATAATGCTAATTTTGTCAATATTATCAATGTGTAATGGAACTAATGCATAATATGACTTGTCATAGTGCAGTTCCATACTTACTTGTGCAATTTAGTTGGAGATAGTGATGCCACCAGATCCATTGGATGAGGCATCATCATTTGCATTGCTTTTTCTAGCACCTTCAGTGTTTGTGGATTTTACCCACATCTTGTTTCTTATCTTCTTGATGTCATCAATGGTGTTTCCATTGGGATAAGTGCTTATTTTTGTCAGTCGGTCTTTACAATCTTTTATCACATGTCCAACCTTATGAAAATGTAAACATGCCATGCCTAGATTGAACCATCCTCTTGGTCTTCTAGTCCATTTTCTCATACAGTTGGTATATATATGACCATACCTTCCACATGCTGTGTAATTTACTCATGTGTTATAGTCTGAAACATATGAGTTACCGACTCTTGTCAGTTTATAGCCATTATTAGGTTCTTTTGGTGTCCATGCTTTCTTGTTCTTTTTCCAGCACTCCTAATGTGTATGACCATTCATTTTGTAGGTAGGACAATATTTTTCCATGTAGGTTTCCTTCTTTGGATTTTTTTACCTTGGATCTGCATTCAAATGCCTTGTTTCCTTTCTTGTGACATTTATAACAATTACTAATGAAAGTATATTGTGATTGAGGAATACATTTCATTTTGTTTTTGCAAATGTTTGAGGTGTGGCCTAGTTTTCCACAGTGATTACATGATAGCTTGTTGTTTCTTGGAGTTGCATAAACATTCCTTTGATCTAATTGATTAGATTATTCCCCATTGTCGGTGTACCCTATCCCTGTGTAGTTGTTTACTCTTCTTTGTCCGTCAAGGAAATCATCCATTCTTTTATTTCTATCTTTAGCTTTCTTGATTAATTCATTGTACTGATTTTGAATTGTGACTTCATTCTTTAGCTTCTCATTCTCTTCTCTTAGCTCACCGATGATCTGTATTCTTTCAATGAGTTCAGTGTTTAATCTATTTTCTTCTTGACTCATAAGAATAATCTGATTAGTAATTGCATGGTGATGATCAGTAAGTCTCTAATTCTTTTTCTTGTAGCTTCTCAGTGATTTTCCTCCTATCATCAATAACAAATGTTCTTTCTGATTCATGTTTTGTTGAATCATTCATGAAATCAATCATTTTTACCATCTAAGTCTCTTGACCAATTTGCAGCATCTTGATTTACTCTGTTAGATGTAGATTGACTTCTTGTAGACTTGTGATCTCTTCTATTGATGTGTCTAATGCTTTTCTTGTAGCAGATTCAGATGAGTTGAAGTAATCTGATATCTCCTCTTGATAATCTTTCTCATTAAGCCTATTTTCCATGATCTTTCTTTCATCAAGAAACTTTCTCATGCTTACTCTTGCCTCTTTGTACTGCTCATAGTAAATCTAAATTTGTAACTACTCATTCTCAATAGTCTTGTCCAGTCTGTACTTTTCCATTGTATTGATATTTTCTCTTAAGTCTTTAATCTTTTCAAGAAAGAGACTTATCTCTGATACCAATTTTTGGAATTATTGGAATGATGTACTAAGAGGGGAGGGGTGAATTAGTGCCTCTAAATTTTTTTATGTGATTGGCCCATTAACTTTTGTGTCACAAAATTTTTATATTCACCTATCTATCTATTCATCTTTATTTATGTATGTGAAATCATAATATAATTTATTTACATGTGTAAACATTCAAGAAACATACATGAAAATAAATAACACATAACACAAGATATGATATCGCAGAAAACTCCTGTTAGGAAGTAAAAACTGTGGTGGGGATGTCTACCCACAAAACTTCACTATCTACAGATAAGAAGGGAGCCGGTTAAGGCTTACAATTTGATCACTTATGATGATCTACCCTGTTAGGAGTATTAGAGTGGAGACCTATTAGGATCTACTTCATTTGAAGCTTTAGCAACATTGTTAGGTGTTCACTCTATTAAGAGATTTATCAGAGAACTATTAAGTCCACCTTCTACAAAAGGATTTCTGATGTGATGCACTTGTTAGAATTCAACCACAAGATAAATGTTGATATGATAGTATATGCAATCTATAATTGCTGATAACAGATCTTGTAAAGCTTACAATGTAGATGTAATCACCTTGAGTGATTTGAATAATACCTTGTCTCTGCTCGTCGGTAGCCTTGTCTATGTTCTTGATAATTGATATGATCTGTTTCTGAAATTTGCATAAATTCACTTCTTCTGCTTAGATGATCTCCATGGATACAATCATTTATCAACTCATTACCTAATACAAATGATTGAACGTCTATATATACTAGTTTCTAGGTCCATTCTTGATTTACTCTTTTCAGATTAACTCTAGATCCAAGGTTTACAACTTGACCTTGATCTTTAGTTAGTTATGTTTTATATCTATTAGGATGATTTAAAATATTTACAATATGCTTTCTTGACCCTCAAGTAATGTTTTAAAACAAATTAAAATCCTATAAATAAAATTACAATGTTTTATCTGAAGTGGAAAGTCAAATCCCCTTTTTGCGGGTTCTGTAACTGACTATCAGTTCTGATGGTCGGGCTTCTCTGTCAGTCTGTCAGTCTTCTTTCTTTCTTTTCTCTATCAATCTTCTGCTCCATCAGTGTCCCTATTTTGAACTATTCATCAGGTTCCTTAACTTTTCTATTTTGTCGGTGATGTTCACAAAACTGTACCATCGCTAATGTCCTTTATGCTTTGTCGTCGGTTCAACACTTGTCAGTGTTTGTCAGGAAATTTTGTACTTAGCATTTTTATGTCAAGTATTGTTATCTCATTAGTTATGCTATGTGTTTTCCATGGGTTATGCCTGTACCGATGACCTTTATCATGTTTTTCACTGAAGTATACTAATGGCAAAACTTAATGTCATCAGACCCAAGTGTCCCCAAGGTGCACTAAGCATGATTGGGCAGCGATTTTCCAAGGCTCATATCTAGGACCTTGTGAGAGTTATCCACAAACTGTCATGGGCTACAAGATCTTGTTGCTGAGGTCTACAACAACCTCTCCTAGTTTTGTGCAGTTCTACTTTGTTTGCTTTTGGCAAGGCAATCTCAGTCGATGCCATAACTTGCAATGAGGGTAAGTTGAAAGTAGCTTCATAGTGTATCTTTCAAAGGGTCCATCCTAGCATCAAATAATATACTCCATTGGGTTTATTTTTCTAGGTAAATGCTAGTGACAACCCCATTCCATCCACGGAGTAACTGGAACACTCGCGACCACGCTTGACCAAAGTGTCCCCAAGGTGCACTAAGCACGATTGGGAAGAAATTTTCCAAGGCTCGTACCTTGTACCTCATGAGAGGTATTGAAAAAAAATCAAGGGATACATGATCATTTTTCCAAGGTCTACAAAAACTTCTCTCAGTTTTGGGCGATTTGACTTCTTTTACGTTTGGCAAGGAAAACTCAGTCGATGCCAAAACTTGCAATGAGGGTCAGTTGAAATTAGCTTCGTAGTGTATCTTTCAAATGGTCCATGCTGACATCAAACCATCTACTCAATCGGCTCTAGTTGGGTGGGTAAAAAATAGTGACAACCCTATTCCACCCACAGAGTCACTGGAATGCTCATGACCACACTCGACCCAAGTGTCCCCAAGGTGCACTAAGCATGATTGGGAAGCAATTTTCCAAGGCTCATATCTAAAACATCGTGAGAGGTATCCACAAACCATCAAGGGCTACAAGATTGTATTTCCAAGGTCTACAACACCCACTCTCAGTTTTGGGTGATTTGACTTTGTTTGCATTTGGCAAGGATATCTCAGCCGAGGCCATAACTTGCAATGAGGGTCAGTTGAAAGTAGCTTCATAGTGTATCTTTCAAATGGTCTGTCCTAGAATCAAACCATCTCTTCCATTGGCTCTGGTTGGCCAAGTAAACACCAGTGACAAACCCATTCCATCCATGGAGTCACTTGAACACTCACGACCACGCTTGAACCAAGTGTCCCCAAAGTGCACTAAGCACAATTGGGCAGCGATCTTCCAAGGCTCATATCTCAGACCTCATGAGAGGTATCAAAAAACCATTAGGGGCTACAAGATCATGTTGCTGAGGTATACAAAAACCTCTCTTGGTTTTGGGTGATTTCACTTCGTTTGTGTTTGGAAAGGCAATCTAAGTTGATGCCATAACTTGCAATAGGGGTTAGTTGAAAGTAGCTTCATAGTGTATCTTTCAAACAGTTTGTCCTAGCATCAAACTGTCTATTCCATTAGCTCTAGTTGGCTGGGAAAATACCAGTGATAAACCCATTCCACCTATAGAGTCACTGGAATGCTGGTGACCACACTTGAGCCAAGTGTCCCCTAGGTGCACTAAGTACGATTGGGTAGTGATCTTCCAAGGCTCGTATCACGGACCTTGTGAGAGGTATTGACAAATTGTCAGGGGATACAGGATCATGTTGCTGAGGTATACAACAATCTCTTCCATTTTTGGGTGATTTGACTTTATTTCTATTTGGAAAGGCAATCTCAGTTAACTCCAAAACTTGCAGTGAGGGTCAGTTGAAAGTAGCTCCGTAGTGTATCTTTCAAACTATTCATCTTGGCATCGAACCATCTATTCCATTGGCTTTGGTTTGCTGAGTAAATGCCAGTGACAAACCCATTCCACCCATGAAGTCACTAGAAGACTTGTGACCACGCTCGACCCAAGTATCCCCAAGGTATGTGGCTGACAACAACAAGTCTTTAGCATGACGTTACAAAACAATGTCAGTTGAATTTGACATATGTTTTATAACTTGATAAAGGGTATCTAAAACACTTATTATTTTTGGAAGTGATTTGAATAATACCTTTTCTCTGCTCGTCGGTAGCCTTGTCTCGTTCTTGATAATTGATATGATCTATTTCTGAAATTTGCATAAATTCACTTCTTCTGCTTAGATGATCTCCATGGATACAGTTATTTATCAACTTATTACCTAATACAAATGATTGAACATCTATATATACTAGTTTCTAGGTCCATTCTTGATTTACGCTTTTCATATTAACTCTAGATCCAAGGTTTACAACTTGACCTTGATCTTTAGTTAGTTATGTTTTAGATCTATTAGGATGATTTAAAATATTTACAATATGATTTATTGACCCTCAAGTAATGTTTTAAAACAAATTAAAATCCTATAAATAAAATTACAATGTTTTATCTGACGTGGAAAGTCAGATCCACTTTTTGCGGGTTCTGTAACTGACTATCAGTTCTGATGGTCGGGCTTCTCTATCAATCTGTCAGTCTTCTTTCTTTCTTTTCTCTATCAATCTTCTACTCTATCAGTGTCCCTATTTTGAACTATTCATCAGGTTCCTTGACTTTTCTGTTCTGTCGGTGATGTTCACAAAACTGTACCATCAGTGATGTCCTTTATGCTTTGTTGTCGGTTCAACACTTGTCAGTGTTTGTCAGGAAATTTTGTACTTAGCATTTTTATGTCAAGTATTGTTATCTCATCAGTTATGCTATGTGTTTTCCATGGGTTATGCCTGTACCGATGACCTTTATCATATTTTTCAGTTAAGTATACTAATGGCAAAACTTAATGTCATTAGACCCAACTGTCCCCAAGGTGCACTAAGCACGATTGGGCAGCGATTTTCCAAGGATCATATCTAGGACCTTGTGAGAGTTATCCACAAACTATCATGGGCTACGAGATCTTGTTGTTGAGGTCTACAAAAACCTCTCCTAGTTTTGCGCAGTTCTACTTTGTTTGCTTTTGGCAAGGCAATCTCAGTCGATGCCATAACTTGCAATGAGGGTCAGTTGAAAGTAGCTTCATAGTGTATCTTTCAAAGGGTCCATCCTAGCATCAAATAATATAGTCCATTGGGTTTATTTTTCTAGGTAAATGCTAGTGACAACCCCATTCCACCCATGGAGTAACTGAAACACTCGCGACCAAGCTTTACCAAAGTGTCCCCAAGGTGCACTAAGCACGATTGGGAAGAAATTTTCCAAGGCTCATACCTTGTACCTCATGAGAGGTATTGAAAAAAAATCAAGGGATACATGATCATTTTTTTGAGGTCTACAAAAACCTCTCTACGTTTTGGGTGATTTGACTTCTTTTACGTTTGGCAAGGAAAACTCAGTCGATGCCAAAACTTGCAATGAGGGTCAGTTGAAATTAGCTTCATAGTGTATCTTTCAAACGGTCCATGCTGGCATCAAATCATCTGCTCCATCAATTCTAGTTGGGCGGATAAAAACTAGTGACAACCCCATTCCACCCATAGAGTCACTAGAATGCTCACGACCACGCTCGACCCAAGTGTCCCCAAGGTGCACTAAGCACGATTGGGAAACAATTTTCCAAGGCTCGTATCTAAAACATCATGAGAGGTATCCAAAAAAAATCAAGGGCTACAAGATTGTATTTCCAAGGTCTACAACACCCTCTCTTAGTTTTGGGTGATTCGACTTCGTTTGCGTTTGGCAAGACAATCTCAGCCGAGGCCATAACTTGCAATGAGGGTCAGTTGAAAGTAGCTTCATAGTGTATCTTTTAAATGGTCTTTCCTAGAATCAAACCATCTATTCCATTAGCTCTGGTTGGCTGGGTAAAAACCAGTGAAAAACCCATTCCATCCATGGAGTCACTTGAACACTCATGACCACGCTTGAACCAAGTGTCCCCAAGGTGCACTAAGCACAATTGGGCAGTGATCTTCCAAGGCTCGTATCTTAGACCTCATGAGAGGTATCAAAAAACCATTAGGGGCTACAAGATCATGTTGCTGAGGTATACAACAACCTCTCTTGGTTTTGGGTTATTTAACTTCATTTGTGTTTGGCAAGGCAATCTAAGTCGATGCCATAACTTGCAATAAGGGTCAGTTGAAAGTAGCTTCATAGTGTATCTTTCAAACAATTTGTCCTAGCATCAAACTGTCTATTCCATTAGCTCTAGTTGGCCGGAAAAATACCAGTGACAAACCCATTCCATCTATAGAGTCACTGGAATGCTCGTGACCACACTTGAGCCAAGTGTCCCCTAGGTGCACTAAGTACGATTGGGTAGCGATCTTCCAAGGCTCGTATCACGGACCTTGTGAGAGGTATTGACAAATCATCAGGGGATACATGATCATGTTGCTGAGGTATACAACAATCTCTTCCATTTTTGGGTGATTTGACTTCATTTCTATTTGGCAAGGCTATCTCAGTTGACTCCAAAACTTGCAGTGAGGGTCAGTTGAAAGTATCTCCGTAGTGTATCTTTCAAACTATTCATCTTGGCATCGAACCATCTATTCCATTGGCTTTGGTTTGCCGAGTAAATGCCAGTGACAAACCCATTCCACCCATGAAGTCACTAGAATACTTGTGACCACGCTTGACCCAAGTGTCCCCAAGGTATGTGGCTGATGACAACAAGTCTTTAGCATGATGTTACAAAACAATGTCAGTTGAGTTTGACATATGTTTTATAACTTGATAAAGGGTATCTAAAACACTTATTATTTTTGGAAGTCTTTGGGAAATTTTTGGAGAAAACAACCAAA